>BJBW01009320.1:0-48879 GCA_004320125.1 Scolopax mira
TGGATTACAGGGGAGTTGTTCTGTTCTCCATTCTTATCTCAGTATCTCAGCCTTCTCCTCATCCTTGGTTGCAAGGTTTCCCCCTGCATCCAACATTCTGTGTGATTTTCTTTTTGTTGGTGTATTTATAGAAACGTTTTTTATTATCCCCTATATTAGTCGCCAGGTTGACTTCCTGATCGGCTTTTGCCTTCCTGATTTTTTCTCTGACCTAACAAGATCTCTAAGATATATAGACTTTATTTAAAAATTCACAAGCATTTGATTTTCTGTTTGTTTCCACTTTATGTTACCTAAATGTGAGAAACTGTATATGAGAACTGACAGAAAACCAACAAAAATTGATTAAGATTTGTCTGTAACAATTGGCTACTGCTCTTTGACTGATCCCACTGCTCTTCTTCAATTTGCTTGAGCCACAGACATGTATAAAACATTGAAAGGAAAATTGTAATGAGTGGCTTTAGGGAAGTTGTCTATATTCCTACCTTATATCTTTAATTCCATCCTTCTTTCCTTACTCATTCAAATCATTACATTTCTATTTCTTTATAGAGCAGTATTGCCTATGTATGGCAATAAATTACCATAGGTATGACATACTGACTGATGGCAAAAACTCATTATGCTGAATGGAGAATCTTGTAAAATCATACCAATTAATAATTATGTGAGAAAGTGGATTCTCTGTGTATAAATTTTAAGAATAGTCTACCAGTTGCATCTTTCCAGATTCTATCACAAAATCACAGAGATTCTTCATATCCCATGAAATACAACAATAACTGTTGTGAATGTCCCATTCAGTGAGATGTACATCTGTGTTTGGACTGTGGGTATATTGACTCTGTACTTATTTTTTTAAGACAACTTAAGCTGCTGTGACATTGTGTTATTGTTGTTTTGAAGGTAGCAAATATGGGAGCACAGATAGGGCAGTACACATTTTTTCATTATTTCAGATGAATTTTCAAAATAAAGATTTACAGCATTACAGTCAGGTAGTTTCTGTTTGAATGTACAGAGTGAGGGGGGAAAAGCATTCCTAAAACAGAAAATGGAAATAATTTATTATTATGTAATTATTACGTAGTTTTGTTCTAAATATTTTATTTTGCAATATAGTCTGAGGCATGAGCCTAAACATTTAATATATTACTCAAGATGTATATGTAGTGAATGTTAATAGTGTATTCTTCATCTAAGATATCAGCCAAGTTCAAAATTAGAGAAAAATTATAAAGTAGAGTTTATCATAGAAGTTTAGAGTTCAGGGGTTTTAATCAGATTCACATCCTAATTCCCAATATCAAGTGTACTGTCAGGTATTTTGTTGCTGCAATGGCAAATCATCTGAATTAAAACATCTTACTGGAATAAAACAATGAGAAAACAGTATTGCACCAAAACTGCAGAACACAAAGCCCATAAAAATAATTTACTTAAGAATATTTTAATGTGTAATTATATGATAACTTATGTTAAAAATATGAAATCATTACATTTACTGGTAGGGAATTATGATTTTCCTGATAACCACATGCATCCTGCATTTTAGTTCTCCAAAGAATTCAGTAAAATTCAGTAACTTCAATCTCTCTTTATTGTTATTGCTTTAGACTCTGTCTTTCCACGATTCTCACAAATGGCATACTGATTGTTGGATCCAAAGCATCGTAATAAAGTTTAGAGTTGAGCTTCATTTCTCAGCAGCGATTCTTTGATGAAAACAAATAAAAACGTAACCATAAAAAGACTGTAACTCTTAAACTTAGGGAGCAAGAAATGGTCCATCTTCACAGACCGACCGATTTTTTGTGATATTTAAATAAAGGAAGAAAAAACGATCACCATAGAGACTACCATCCACAGGTTTAAGACCAGCCAGTGTGTGAACAGCCTGTCTTCACTTTTGTCTGATTAAGAACACATTGATACTTGTCATGGTGGCCCGTTCTTAATTCTGTACCACAGCGGGGGTCATTACATTCATAGTTGGATTGAAATGAAGTTGCTCTCGTGTTTAAATAAGGGGGTTTAGAAATGGACTATAGGACAAGCAAAGGAGTCATACATATGGCAAACAGCATTATGTCATACTATAGAACGGCTGGTGGTCTGACACACGTTTTCAGGACTGGATGGTGAAAACAAGTGCAGTATCTTTATATTTTTACCATTTTAAGTCCTTCATATCAAAAAACCCACCCCAAAATCCACCAAAAAATAAACAACCCACAGGTGCCATATTTAGCACTCAAAAACCAGGAGGGGAGAATAGATACATTCATATAATGTCTCACCTTTCTCTTTGTAGCAGAAGCCAGAGCAAGCGTGCAGCTTGCGTTATCATCTCTCAGCCTCACTTTTTACTGGCTTGGCTTTCACTTGGTGACATTATTTGACATCTGACTGCCTGTATGCACATACCTGCAAGCAATATGTGCCTGTGATACATTTTTGACAGTAATAGCCTTCTATTGGTTTATAAAAACTCAAATGATCTGAAATGAGAAAGTATTTCGTCTTGATGCTGCTGCGCTTGCACGGAGAAGCATCTTGCTGGAAAAGGGAGAGCACATCTAGTATTTTTGAGGCCCCCTGCCGCGTTCCAGTGGTTGTGTGACACAATTGCTGCTGGCAGGGAGCTCACCAGGAGCAGGGAGGTAAATGGACTATTCTCTGTGTGAGCACTTGAAAAAATCAGACAGAATGTTCCTCAGGAAAGTTGGCAGTTCAAAGCCTGGAGTTTCTAATGAGCTATCAGTATATGTAGAACATATGTTTATTCTTGGGGTGATGTGGCATTATCAGCTGAATGATTGATTTCCAAAACCAACCTGCTTCGAATTTTCAAACCTACAGAGGTGTACACATTAGGGGTGAAAGTGTTTCTGACAAATAAAATAGTAGAATGGGAAATAGCTTTTAAAAGTAGTTGAAATTGGTTTTCTGAAAGGAGCGAATATTTTAAAAATAGATACCTCATAGAAGTTTGTGCAGTAAAAATGTGCCACTGTTACAGTAAAGTTGACACATCATAGCCTATTCTTCATGTTCAGCATAATCTCTTGTGTGAATGCAGCTTTTCAAAAAATAAGAAAAAAAGGAAAAAAAAAAGAAAAAAATCAATTCATTAAAGTGAACACGCTAGCAAAACAGTGAGTTTTATTCAAAGCTGGATGACCTGAAACTTTCTTATTCAACTCTTCCATAAGGTGGGGGAAGGTGGGAAAGACAATACAAAAGTCCCCTGTCCCAGAGGATTATGGAGTGGTGAATTCTAATTGGGATATAAATCGTGTTTGTGTTATCTGTGGAGACTGGCCTGTGTTTGTTAATTGGCATGCTGAGATCATTTTGAAATGGTTGATATAACACCGTGGTCCATTGAACAGGAAGCTCTGCTGTTTTCACAGTTTGATAATCAATGCATCACTGCACACAATTCCTTTCAAATGTGTGTTTGTTTGTCCTGTTTGCTTAATTGAACAGCTGCAATTACTGTTACATACAACTGAATGTTAATTCATGGAAGAAGAGAATTTTGCTTCTTCATTATAATTTTATGTATAAATTGGAAGCCTATGTAACATTAAGTGTTAATTGAGTGCACACATTCATAGGTTTAATCAACCAGACATCATAAATCATATTTTGTACAAAAAAGAATTATTAGCTGAGGTTTTTCTTTTGAATTCAGGATTGTGTTATTAATATACATACACCTCATTCATAAGAACAATTGCTACTTGAAAATTTGTGGAAGAGTACAGTATTGTCTTGTAAAAAAACATTGATGAATACAGTTCATTGCTTTCTCCTGATCTCTGGGACAAGTCTTAACAAGTACATTGATACATTTTGCTTAACAATGCACTGAAATAATTCCTATGTATTTAACCCCATAACTGAACTTACAGCATGACAGTGCTCTTTAGTTGTTGCTAAATTTTGCAAAATGTCTTGTAAGGTGCCGTAACAATCCAGTTAGAGCATGAGTTTGTGTTTCAGGGTGGTTATGCTGCCTACCGGTATGCCCAGCCTGCCACTGCCACTGCAGCTGCCTACAGTGACAGGTAAGACCTCATTTACTGCTAATAAATATTTGACCAGTGGAAGTTGAAGATGATTCTATAAAATTGCCTTGTTGAAGTCTCATAACTGTCTTGTTGCTCTGCAGATAATTGTGATATCTAAAGCAGGCTGGTTTATTATAATCCATGAATAGCCATAAATTGAGAGATTTTAGACCTTAATTGAGAATCAGGCATGAGATGTGCACATTCCCAAGCTGTAGATCATCCAGTTAATGTCTGTGACCCTTGTACAATGTAGATAAATATATGTACAGCTCCATGATGGTCTGCTACCAAAGATCATTACTCGTCTTAGGAGGAGTATTTCAGTTGATTTAGAACCTGAACCTATTGAGTGCCCTCAATTCTCATTAACGTTGTTTTAGTCAGTGTAAATTGAGAATGAACTGTGTCTAAGCTTGAACTATTCAAGGCAAAACAATATTTTTTTCCATTTGCTTTCTTTCCAGCCACTTGACTTTTTTTCAATACTGAAAAAAATTCAGTTATTCTTATTTTGCTCTGTATTTTTATTCTCAAAATGCAAACCACATTTGGTGGAAATAATGCCAGGAATAAACGATTATTAAAATACACATAAAAGAAACATGCAAGGACTTAATGTCTGTAAACTAAAAGCAATGTCACATAAATTAACTTTTCCTCTTGCAGGATGAAATTGGGACCCCTTTGAAGTCAATGTCTAAGTTGCTATTGACTTCAGTAGGAACAGGATTTTGTCAAACTGCATAAAATTAAGTCTTTGCAGTGTATGGACATCATTTTGTGAAGAAAAAAAAGAATATCCTATGTTTTCTTCATAAAGCTTACCCTTAACAAAATCTATGCTATCTTTAACATTTTTCAAGTACTTATGTACAGTCATAAAGGGAGGGTGTATGTTGTGAAAGACAGATACATGCATATATTTTCCTTCACAATAGCAGCGAGAAGTAAGGTCACATTTCTCAATTCCTGATACAAGAAAATTGTCCCTTGGAATCATGGAATTTTTGAATTCTTGAATATGTATTGAAAAATTTCTGTAGATGTTAAATTAGACATTGTTTTAAATGTTTCTGTTTCTTAATAAAATCAACAGATTAAGAAATTTCAGTGAACTATTTCTTAGATCAAAACGCTGTTCATGGATTCTGTATTTTTAGAACAAAGTACCATAGTATGAATGTTAAATTGCTATGCATGCATATTTGCCTTTCAAGTGCTTATTCTGGGTAATGAAGATACATTTTTTAAAGTTATGTGAATTAAGTAATTTGCATGTATGGCTGAGGCATGCTGTGTCAGACAGGTAAGCAAGTTACTTTCTATTAATTTTGGATCAGTGATATCAACTAGGTACGTGCTGTATGCACTTTGTACGTGATGTACTATTTCTACTTAGGGTAACCTACAAAGGTGAAGTGCTACTCAGTAGTTTCATTTCATTTCCACAAAGGTGTCTTAGCATGTCGCAGCTCTAGTAATTTGCTGTGAGCTTATAAAGCAAACCAGTTCCTGCTTCTGAAAATTTAATAAATTCAAAGGACAAAATTATAAATAACCTCCCGTGGTTAGTCATTTTTTTCAAGATATCATTCAGGTGTCCCTGGATCATTTTATAGGGTGTTTATTCCTATGAATAAATGAATTTTTGAAAACCTATACATTATATAGAGAAACTGAACAATATCAAGATGACTTTGAAATGTTTTAATTATGAATTAATGTACCTTCTCATAAAATAAATAAAACGCTGTAAGATAAAACATCAGTGGGTGGCATGTTCTGCTATGGGTAGGGAGTCAACATCCCTAAGAGTTACACTGACAAAAAAAGTAAAGGAATTGTCTAAGAAGATACTGCTCTTAAATGCTGTAAAGGAAGCTTGACACGGCACCAGTAGTAATGCAGTTGTTACAACCCTTAATTTTTTTTTAAATGTCTAATTTTCAGATACACTTTGTGTATAATTAGAACTGTAATAACCTGTCTTTGTTTGCATAATTTTAAATATTTTAAATGAATTTTATCTCTTTTGGATTTTTTTAATTTAGGTTCTCTTCTTAAATGTGGTTAACTCTCATCTTCAGTCTGCCTCCCCCAAATAAATATGGTTTCTTGTCTTAATTATAAATACTGTAACTGAATTTCTTTATGGGAGAATCCCAAACTAGCATAGAGAATAAGACAAATAATAATCTGGTCAAACATTTCTTTGCATATGGGAAACTATGTGCAAACATGGATACCTCTGGTTACTCATATCTACAGTTTGCTTAATTTGATCAACTTTTCATTCATTTTTTAATTAATTCAATTTATCAACTTTTGTGAATTACTAATATTCAAAGTCCTGAAATACAGTTCAGTACAACTGCTTGTATCTTTTCTTCTCAGTGTAGTAATCATCTGCTGTTCTCTGACAATATTGCAAGATTCCACATCTCCTTATACACTACTCTTATTTACTGCTGATTTGAGCCCCTATTTAATTTAATTACACATAAAATATATTTACTGATAATGTGTAAACAATGCCCAGAAAAATGGAAGTGAGGACCAGTGAGTATATACTATTGAAGCAGTGACATATCATGGAAATATTACTTCATATTAATATAAAAAAAAAATCAAAACTTTATTTTTTTGATCACAGCTCATATACATGATGAATGGCAATGTTCCATATTAAGCATGCTTCCTAAGTCAAGAGATGGAAAGAGGAAATCTTTAGATTGGAGACATGTTGGGGTAAATTAAAAATAAAGGTTAACCGAAAGATTTTGGACTCTGGAATCAATACACGAAGTCAATAGATAATGATCATTGTAGGAGAGCTCTATTGTGAAGAAATGCAATAAATGCAATGGTATCCTTGTTTGTCACAGTTGAAAACATTACTGGAAATAGGCAAAGAACGGATAGATAGAGGAGAATCAGGTGGCAAGGAAATCTTATGAAACAAAACAACAGAAACCCCTAAGTATGTGTTAAGACAATTCTTGTACTCCTAGAACCATTTCACATCGGAGGTAGACCTTGCAGATTTCTCCAGGCATTTATTAGATTTGTAAAACAAAAACAAGCAAGCAGGTACTTTTTTTTTTTTTTTTTAATTTAGGAAGCAATATAATCACTGAATGCGACTTCAAAAAGTTTAGAATTGGATTTTTATACTTATGATTTATTATAATAAGTTGCATTTTAAATTTGAAACTCTTTGCAGGGGTGGGCCAAAACCATAATTTTTGACTTTTGAATATTTAAAATATTTCTTTTTCCAATTCATATAACTGATAAAGGGGACCTACTGGTCTATATATGTTCTTCACCATTCTGGAGCTTTGCCTGACAAACTCTTTAAACTGAGAATGTTTGGGAAAAATAATGGTAAGGATGTACAAGAGAGACTAAATGAGATATTAATGAAATGTTCAGCTTTCGTGTAATTCTTTTAAATAAATAAATAAATAAATAAATAAATAAAGTTGTTAGATTTCTGTCCCAGTCTGAAGTGAGAGAAGCTAGCAAAGTCATAAATTTTACATTCATGAGGTAGAACAAGTCAAAGCATGGCAGTGGGGCGTATTGTCATTTTGTCATTGCATGTTCACTTGGTGTTGCTAGTATGTCTGTAACGCTGTATTGGATTTGACAGATCCATCACATAGCTCAGTGAATGGCTTGCTTGAATTAAGCCTATGGGCAGACTTATTCACATTGATTGGCTATTGGTTTTGTGTTTTATGATTTGATTATTGCATCTTTGATCGGAGTAAGAAATATGTTCCTTTCTTGCATATTAAATTCGTCAGCAATATTTATGAAAATGTCTGTGGTAGTGCAATAAAACAAAACCCCAATAACCGTAAACTAGCCTTGTCTGAAAGGCAGTCATTTCACTTGTACTGCTTGCTAACCCTGTTATACTTAATAATGATAATTGTGTGTGTTTATATATGTACGATTGTGTATTCATATATATACACACATTCCCCATCCATTACCCACCACACACCCACGCCCACACATGCACCTGCACACATGTGTGTGCACACACACATATACATACATATCTACAGAGGTATTTTGTTCTGAGCATTCTTGAATACAGTGTCATATTTAAATCTCACTACAAAAAATGGTAAGATTCCCATTGACTTTTTTACTGTCTGGATTAGATTCCTCCTCACTGGAAGCTGAACTCTTTTTTTTTTAACTAACCTTTTTTTAAAAGAAAATAAGGCAAATTCAAAAATATTTTGTATGTAACACTGTGTAGTATAAAATATTTAAATTTTTTTTCACTTTCAGTTTGTGCTACATATTCTGTGGTCATACATAGGATTTTGTATGAAATTTGAGACATGTTATATGGAAGTTGTGTATCTTCCAGATCTGAAATCTTACTCCCATTAAAATCCTGATATTCTAATAGGTTACATTTTTAGCATGTCTATGTGGAGTATTAATTTTTGTTGAAGTATTAGTGTCTACAAAGTTATAATTTATTGTGTTTTCCAGTTCTCTTTGAGCAAGTAGCTGTGGTCAGATGATCCTAAAATAAAATAGATACAGATTTGATTTAGTTGGAAACATGCTTATAATCTAATTAAAAAGTAGAATGAACAATAAAAATACACAAACTATAAAATGTGAGCATCTGTAGATGGAGGTGATAATTTTGTATGTTGTAGGGTTCATATCATGTATGTAGAATCTATGTATGTAGATTCATAAAAGATCTTCTCTTCTATGAATAAACAATGTAACCCACTATAGTTTATTTTTTCTCTTACTGAGGATCTTACTAGCAATATATACTAAAAATTAAGGTTTTTGAGAGCATATAAAATTTAATAGAATATTCATTCAGAATTTAATTTTCCATTGTATAATTTTATAGAAGCATGATGTAATACTTCATTAATTTTTGGTTGTGCTTTCTAAGATTTAGGAAAAGGAGTTTCTGTACACTGTTTTAACTTTTAAAGTAGTTGGGTTGAAAGAGGAAAAAGAATAGAATATGGCGATAATTTTACTCTTCTACTCCCATCTGGAACCTTCAAACCTTTCTGAATTTACTATACAAATTGAATATTGAGGAAATTGAGAAATTTGGGGGACAAGATGATAAATAAGCAAGAATCATATAGCCCATATCCTGAGCTACTCAAATTTTGAGAATGAAAATTATCACTTACCATCTTGACCAGGTACAAAAGTGGTGTTTAGCTATTGTAACAGCAGTAATATATCAGATATCTAACATTTGTATTCTTCAAACACTTAGGTTTGATGTGGTGATGTTTGATTGATCTAGTTTTTTCTGGATACCCTGTATGGTAGCTAAAGCTTGCTTATTCCCTAGTATTGCAAATAAAAAGCAAATCATTCATTTTGCTGTTACAGAGGTAATGGATTTGGGCATCTACCTATTGGGCTTGTATGTCTTTATATGTCTATCTGATTTGTGGCAAACAACAGGATCACTGGCATCATGTTAATATTTCATAATCCATATTCATCAGTCAGATCTCGAGTTGGGGAATGACTGGAGTATGTGACTCATGTTATAGCCATAACATTAACTTTTAGTGAAGGAATGAGAAAGTAAAAGTGAATGATTATGAGTAAAGAGAATGTAGTAGAGAAAAAAAATAATCAAAGACTCTAAAACACTATGAACAGAGAGTTTCATGTAGAGCAATTTGAAATGAATTTCCTGAAATAAAAATCCATTGCATAGAGTACTTTCTAATGATTGAAACATGATTCATCCTAAACTATTGTAGTTATACTGCTTTTTTGGGGAGATACAGGGAGTTGTATTAGTGTAGGAATATATCACAAAGAGATTTCATAATCTCCTACCAAGTCTAGAAAACTTTGATGTTTTAATACATTCCTCTGATATTTGGTAGTATTTACATGTTTTCAGATATTTTGAAGCCTTGATTCACTTGTGTGAATATCAATATTCATGTACTATCCATGTAACTATTAAAATTACTCCGCTAGTTCAAATTTAAGATAATACAGCAGTGAAAAGGCTTAGGGTTCCTGGCCTAGAATGATGGTAAACACCGATTGTGAAACTTTTTATCATGTCAGAGCTTGTATTCTTCATACCCTGCTTCTACTTCTCTCTCCTGTGCTTTCCATTCTCCTTCACTATAATATCAAGGGATACGTTAAGAATAGACCCATAGACAAGGAAAGGCTTGGCTAATACTGTAAAATATGCTTTGGCATACATGCTGGAAATCATGAAGAAAAAATAGAGAGAGAAGGCAGAGGAATATTAAAGCCTAGATTTCCATACCTGACTTTCTCCAGTGCTCCAAGTCTAAAGATGCTGAGTAGTTTTGCTGCTGGTTTCTTTTTGAACATAGTGGGAGCTGTTAAATGCTTATCATTTTCAAAAATAAGCAGTGCACCAATTTTAACATTTATATATCACCTTCAATATCCTTGCTTTCATTTTGGTTTATATACCTAGCTTACATCAGGTTATACAGCATGAGTTTTAATTTGGGAGTTTCATACTTTAAAATAAGCTTTTATAGTAAATACTGTGATTATAAAGAGTAGGAATTATCTTTTTAATAGTTCCTTCGGGCTTCTTCTCTCTTAGAGGATATTGAAAGAAAGTGTGACTTTAAAATTTTTAAGAGTGTTATACTCAGCAGACTATATAAATGTGGAGTTAGGGAGTTACTAAAACATTGATTCCTAATCCAGCAGACCAAAACTGTTACAGTCTATTGGGTCAGTGACTGTGACATGATAGGCCGTAACAGTTCCTTTGGACATGTCAGTGTCTAATTATACACTTTTTAGTTTTCAGATCATTGACTTGATAGACCACAAAGAGGCAGATTAGAACACGCTATAAGTATTGTCAACCTGAGTGCTTCCACTGCGAGTGCTTTACCAGCAAGAAGGAATTAAGAGAATTGTGAAGGAGTTAGAGAGAGGTGAAAGAATTAAATATTATTGATAAAATATGGAATGAACCAGATATACGCTGTATGAATTAGCCATGTAATTCGCAATGTGTTTATTCAAGGTAAGGAAGTATTAGAAGAACAAACTTAAAATAACTATATAGGTGACATTAATCAAGAAAAAAGGCAATTTACACTCTGGTGTGTTTTTACTGTATTATTTTCCACCTCAGAAGAGTCTAAAGCATTTGATTATAAATATAATTTTTTTTCCGTGTATTTTTGGGCTTCTCAAGTTGCTGATAAGCTAGGAACACACCTGTGGCAAACTAGTAGTTTGTAAAAATACTACAGAGCAAGAATGGGAGTAGAAAGTTTGCCTGTGTATCCTAAGAACAACTTTTTTTTTTTTGTCAAAACTGCTATAAGATGTTTCATATACATGCAGAAAAAAAAAAAGTAAGGTCTTCATTTAAACCTAGGTGACTGACCTATCAGTCAACTTTAAGGCTTGGTTAAGCCACCTGGAAACAAGGATCAGGGGCCAAGTGAGACACTGTAGGGCATGTGAGACACTGATGCAGGCAGAAGTGACACTGGACCTTCTGGAGTGGCAGCTGAGTCCAGGCAGATGGACGAGCTGCCTTTGCTTGAGCAGTCAAGATGAGTTTTAGTGTTTTCTGTGAGAGAAAAAAAAATTAGAAAAGAGCATTTAACAAAATGGTCAAGAATGAGGGAGGTGGGAGATCATTAGGCAATGGAAGCACAATATCTAAGTGAAAGCAGAATATCTGAGTCTTCCTCTTCGTCTTGCCATCATTATGAGTAGTCAGGTTGAACAAGCAATTCTGCAGGAAAAAAAAAGAACCTGACATGGAAGAAGTTAGTCAAACTTTCTATTTATACTTTTGTTCTCACTTCATTTAATATATCTTATAGGTATGGCTGTAAAGTTGTTTAGTTGTCTTAGTGTTGTGATTCAAATGCCATGAGTATGATAATGTACTTTGATCTTACAATAATGGGAATATAAAGCATGATAATAGCAAAATCAACCTTATTATTATAGCTATTAAACTATATTAATAAGTTTAAATTCTATGATAGCCTTAATATTTAAATTTAGGGCACTAGAAGGAGGGAATTGGGGAGGACTTCATAATACAATTTTAGAGGTAAACTCTGAAACTTTGTCCAGACTCAAATATTACAGAAACTATTTAAGCAGCCAGCCATCAGCTATGTTATAATTCATAGCAAAAAAGCCCCCATTATTGGAGTCCAAACTCCAAGAGCAATGAAGCGTTAAAGTTAGAGAAAGTTTTAGAGTCTAGAGTTTAGAAAGAAAAATAAAATATCTTTAATGATATAATGGAGCAATGGATAGGTTTATCACAGTTCTGTGAAAAATCATTGCTATACTATACAGTTAGCAGCAGGTCCTTGGAGAATACAATTTGGAGTAGCTCCAGTGAAGTCAGTGGTTTCTGTTAAGCTGCATCGATTTTACCAGTTGAGGTTCTGGTCCACGAAATCCAAAGACTGACTGTATTTGTAAATCCCATCGTGTTCTTACCAGAAATAGTCAACTGATTATATACAGTTTAAGTCTTCCCACTGTAATAACTACTCAGTATTGTGTTCGCCTTCATTTTAATTTCTTGTTTTCTGGGGCTCTGCAGTGTTTTCAGCAGTTGCTATGTTTTTGGGAGGGAGTGCTGTACCTCTGTGTTAAGCAAAATAATTTATCTCTAGTTTTTTGAAGTTAGGAAGCAAAGTCTAAGTGAAGTCCAAGAATTCTGGTGTATGAAACATAATCACTGTATGTTAGTGGATTATAATTTCTTGTACGTTTCAAACTTCCTACAGTTAGTGTGATTAATTTTAGGGAAGTCCCAATTTCTTAAAATCCCACTTGACTTCTATTACATCTCCTACTTTATGAAAGCTCAGGGTTGCCAAAAAGAGCGACTAAAAATTTCTGGGAGTGATGGATGAAATTATATGTGTGTCAAAATTGTGTTCTCAATCATGTGCTGTGTAAAATATAAATAATGCTGAAAAGTACAACTGTCACCCAGCCTTTTAGGGAGAAAATAGGACATAGACAACACTTTGTAATTTGTCTCATGTACCTTACAAATATAGGTTCTTACACCTACAATGACCTAAGTATATAAACTTCCCAGACACAGCTGTGAGTGTTTTTGTACATCTGAAGAATAGCGGGGCTGATGACTGTAGAAGGGAAAATGTAATAGTAGTCTGTTGCTTTTTCAGCAACATGTAGTGCACAGAAAGAAAGAGCACGTCTGTCCCAGGGTGAGGTGACTATATGGAAACGTTTAGGGGGAGCATTCAGAGTAACAATATATCCTGAAGTTATGTTGGAATTGTGCTCCATCATGATGATCCCCTTGAGGTTTCTCAAATGATAAAAAAGCCCATTTGAAACCCATATTCTGAATCTCTTCCTGTTTTCCACTTCCAAGTTCTTAATTTAGCAACTAGAAGTGATGTGGTCAAATCATGTAGAGGTCAGGTAGGATCAGCGCTTAGGCCTGTACTGCACACCCAATCTCTTATAAACTTCTGCTCTTTCTGAGCTCCATTCTACTTTAAGGAGCCACTGACCTTAAAATAAAGTCTATTTAGATGTAGAAAATGTAATAAACATTGTATATGTTTATGGATAACTGAATTATTATTCACTTGAAACTAACAATATATACATTCAAAGAGTGTCAAGATTATTTAAGCATGCTTAGAGAAAAGATTTCTGTAGAAATAAAAGCTAGAAATACTACATAGCAATCACAAATTATTGACATAATTCTACTTTATTTCACATATGAATCCTCAACTAAGCTTAAATTCAGTGTTGATATGCATGTAGCTTCTCTGTTAGGTTATTGTGCTTTAGAGTGAAAGTAGAGAAGTTTCTTCTGTACTGGTTTGGCACAAGTTAAGGTGACTTGCCAGAAGCCAGACTGTAAAAGAGAGCTTTTCTTGAAAATGGGTAGATGTAACATTTTGGTAAGGGAAAGTACATGCAAAATATATTTATGAAATAACTCAGCCTCAATTAACTTATGATAGTATAAACATGCTGAAGAAATTAGGCTATGGTATTTAGAAAAAAAATAATAAATAAAACAAAATTCCACAGTCCAGAAGGCCTAATTTCTGGAAGTACATAACATCTACTGAAGTAATTTCTAATCAGTAATATTTTTCACTAAATAGTGTATATAATGGATAATCTTAGTCAAGCTTCACTTAAATTCCTGTTCTTTACTTGCTTAAATATTTTGGCGTTATTATTTTATTTTTATTACTTTATTATTTAAATCTTTGAGTTCAGTGACCTGCTTTAATTTAGAGCAGGGTGCTTTTAGTCAGGTGATAAAGTTGAATGTGAAGATATTTTGAGAGATCATGAAATCATTTAATGTTACTTTTTCTGTTCTCTCCCTCTGTTTTTGTCCAAATTCAGGAAATACATCATTTTTTTTAACATTTTTTTCCAACATTAAAAAGATTTTTATTTTTGATATTTATCTACCATATTGATAGAAATCTGTGGTAGTTTTCAATGTAATAGAAGAAATAAGAAATTGATATATAAGATTGAGAGAAGTAATAGTATGCAGAAGTGTTTACCCCTAGGAAATTGCTGCTCCAATGGAACACAACCATTTCAAGTCCCAGAAGTACATCTTCATGACCTACACTGTCTGGGTTTCCATCAGAGATCTCAGGCTGCCAAAGGGTGTCAGTCCAGCACTTAAAAGGATTTCACTTAGCCCAGGGTGTGTGATCTGTACATTCAGATCAATGTATTTGTCACGTTACTCTTTCATTTTGTATTTCTGTTTATCTCCCTTACATCCAGTAATGACTTTTAAAATTTTATTTAAAGAAAAAAAAAGTTATGAGTATTTTAAATGCATGGTGGTTTACATCTGAAATATAAAACAATGAGCAGTAAAAATTTTGTTCTCTACTTTCACTTGTTAATACACACAAATTAAATTGATGGAAGCCATTCTGTACTTTAATAACTGAGCAGGGCTTATTGTGTAATAAAGTTAGGTCCACTTACATTTCTTGAACCCTATTGAATCCATAAAAATTGTAGAAGTGATGAGGAACATTAAAACAACCTAAAATGCATCATGAACTTTCACCATACCTTACTTATGTATTTTTTAAGTCCTCTACACTCAATACAATTACTGCATAAAATTGGTCTTTACAGGGAAGAACCCAACATTTGCCTAGGTCTGACCGAGGTTAGCTGCCCTTTGCCAGGTCTGCTTTTTATGCACTTTACGACAGATAGAATATGATGCACCACAGCATCAGCTTAACTGGGAGAGATGCCTTTTTCAAACTATGGTGTTGTCTGCATCAAGGAATAATACCTGCTTTGGACCTCAGGTGTGATATGTTTGTATAGTGACACCTCTGATTGAAACTTCTCCCTCTAGGTCTATGTAAACAATAGCACAGAATTTAGCTAAATAAAAACCTGCAACTAGAACAACATTAAAGCCATCAAACTACTAAACAATTTATTGAAATTGTTACATTAACATCTAATTAGTTATAAAAAAAAATGAACTGGCTTATTGAACTCCAGTTTTATTTATATCTAGTTTTATTTTTCATTCTCACATTTGCTATGCTGACCAATACGTAACTTTCTCCTTACTTTTAAAATTGATTAGTGGAGTTGTGAAATTAATTTTGCAAAAGCCAAATACAGGGATAATAGTATCTTCCTATGTAAACTGAAACATTATAACAAGGAATGTTTAGGTGTTTTTTAAATAGGTATCAATTCAGGTTAATTTTTTTTAATTTAATTTTTTGTAATTAGTAAAGAGCCAGTAAGATTAAGTAAAATTTCAGAACAGTTTCAATAACATATGTGGTTCAAAAAGACAATAGCAGCTAGTGTTGTGGGGTCTTTCTGTAAGTAACTAAACCAGCGTGTTATTCTTGTAGATAATATTGTGCTTTGGTATCTGAAGGTAGAATATCTATGGCTCAATGTTCCATAAGAAGAAGTGTTCTGAATAGAGATAAAGAAAAGGAGTTTCTCAGCTAGCTGCTTTAGAGGCAGCTTTTAAGGAAGAGTGGTCTTTCCATTTAGATGAGAGAGCAGTTTAGTAACTTCATCAAAACGAATCAAAAGGATTTTCTGTAAAATAGCAGCTGGTAATTCTACATTGCTCTTAGATTAATCCCTTTTAGGCAAACATCTACCTGTTTCTTTCCATATAATTATGACAAGAGGTGATAGCAGTAAATACAGTGACACTATCTATTAAATACAGAGTAACTCTGTATTTATAGTGCTAAATTTATCCCCCTCCATTTTTTTAAATTCAGCTCTTTAGTATTACTGTCTAGGTAGATCTCATTAGTTTGTGAAATTGCTGCAGATGGCAAAATAAAGAGCAAAACTACCAACCTGTACATCCAATTGAAAATGAAAGAAAATACAGTTTGATCACTAAATTAATTCATGTTAAAAGGCAGGGGTTAGTATCTCTGAGAAGGGGCAGAGGCAATGATCAGGTACTACTTTTGATCTTAATAAGCTCTGTCCCTATAGGATGGATTGCAGATTTTGTTTTGGTTTACTTTTTCTCAGAGTGTGAACCTCTAAGTAACAAGGTTCACAGATTTCTAAACAAGAATTTAAAATCTCTTTCATACATTGGAGGTGAAATAATAGAACTAGATTTTGTTCTCTTAGGGCCTAACCTGTCAAAGTTCTGTTAACTCTGTGAGATGTCTGCTCCTGAACAGAATAGTTTTGGATAGGATCTTTAGAGTACTTAATGCTTAACAGAGTTTACACCATCTCACAGAACTAAGTTTTCCAGGTAGTTCTCAGTACAAGCTAGAACTAGTTCCTTCTAGCTCCTAGTTGGTAGACTCTTGCATTAAAGCTGCGCAAAACAGAAAAACTCAGTGTTTCACTATGCCTAACAGTGCAGGCTGGAGGAGCTACTTGTAATTTGGAGTAAAACAGCACCCAAGTATTAAAACTTTAGCCAGGTTCTTTATTAATCCCACACGACACAAAAACAATATAAAGGAAACTGTGTATATGCATATAAAGGAATCGTTTGATGGTAATCCTCAAACATGGTTTCCACTAACCCAAATCCTGTTTGCTTTGACTTCAGAAAGGACAAATCAGGATTTGTGCTGTAGTGAAGTTTTCTGCATTTTGAAATATTAGCGTAATTAGCATTTCTCTTTTTATGTTACCTGGTTTAAAAAAGAATTTTGCAAGAGAAGGTTTATATTAAATTACTCATATCTCTACTTTATTTCCTAATATTCTGCAAAAAACTTTTGGTTGTATTTGGATGACAGTATATGAGAATATACTATGTCATTTTTTTAATAAATAGCAGAAATTTCATTTTCTGATTGCAATTGTATTAGACAGATAAAAAGCAAAATATTTTACTTTCAATATCCTCATTTCAGATGCACGAAGTAAATTGCAATTATTTTTTTCAAAAATGCTTTTTACATACTTTGCAGTAGTGCCCTTTAATATCTATATCAATATAAATATTGTTTTATTTTTATTAGACTTCATAAATATATTGACATATCTGTTACACTAAACATGAAGCTTCCAATGCAAGAGTTTGTACATAGTCCATATCCAAATGTCGCCATTATTTCATTTAAAAGATCCCAGCATGTCTACCTCATGATCCTTATAAACTCTATAGTACTGAAATACGTCAACACTTTTTCTTGCTACATTCATTAAAATTAAGCACCCTTACCCTACCCCATCTGTAAACATTAAGTCAATTGGCAGCTAGCACATTTCCCAGTCAGCAAGCAGTATTGTGAATTTTATCTTCTCTTGCAGAAATCAATTCGTCTTCGTTGCAGCAGATGAAATTTCTTGTAACACCTCTGCAGGTAACAATCATTGATACTTCTTGATGCATCCATCCAGGTCTCAATATCCTTTTTCACATGCTGCATTTAATCGTAAGAGAAAGCATAGGAAAGTCCATCGTATAAACTTTTGAATAGTTTAATTAATTTATAGCTTGAGTCTATAGGTTCTGCCTATATTTATTTCCAGTTTAAATATCATATGGCCTAGAAAAGTAAGGATATGTTAAACCTTCTACTAGATACTTACTGTGCAGTACAATCAAGATTGTGACTTTAAAAAAGCCAAAAGGGAGCAAATGAAAAGAAAAAAGGCTCAGATGTATGTAGGACATTGTAAGTGCTATAGATGTAATGATTTTCTTTTCAACTCTTTGGGGTACTGCAGACCCTAAAGCACTCACAAAGTCTATCCTATGGATAAGATAGTGGGAGAGAGGGTCTGTGTCTTCAGAGGATCGCTCTCTAGTAAGGAAAAAGTCTTAGCTGCTTTGCTAATATGCTATCGTGTTGTAAGCCATGGGAGCAGAAGAATGAAGAATGTTTTTAAAAGGTAATGGTAATTTATAAATATATTGAATATGTCAAGGGATTTTTTTTCTCTTTTAAGCAATAAACTTTGAACAATCTTAGTCTTAATTCAGGTAAGGATGGTATTATGTCACTACGTAAGAAATCAAAAGCCAAAATAAATCCTAACAGTGTTGGGACATATTCTGCAAATAATGTTATGTGAAAAATTTAATGAGTTCATAGAAGCTGCTTTTATTGAAGGATGAAAGGGTACCTAGTGTGACACAAAATGCTGCTATTAGTAAGTGTTTATTTATAGAGTTTTACATTATCAGAAATAAATGAAAGGTGAAGAGTGTTCTGTTTATGCCATAGTGGCCTACATAGAGACAAATAAAGGACATGTATTTATGAAAAAAAAGATCATAGCTAAAGCCAAAGTATGCTAAAATTGTAATAATCTGTATGCTATCCATAGCATTTTTGGTGGTAATCTGAAAAGTTCTGTAGCAAAGCCTGATTTAACACAAATTATTCAAAGTCCTAAATCATTAATAGAATACATTTTGATAAATCAACATTTTCTTAATCTCACTAGACCTGGATTTTGGCTTTCATTATTTCCCTTGTGCTTCCTGCTTAGCTCAACACTAGAGTGAGCCGTATTAAGGAGGCGACTAATTTATAAATCTAGGCCTTGCTAAGCAATAGTAAATATAATTATTTTAGCAAATTTTAACTTGGAATTTTTGAGATAGACATGTGGTCTTTAATATTTTTTGTGTCCTGAAAACAATTTCCTGTTTTGCAGAGTGAACCCTTCTAAGCAATAATTATTTCTCTAATAGAGACTTTTTTTCCCCTCAGTTCAGACACAATTTAAGTGTCCAAGACTATATTATACATATTCCATACACCACTGCTTTAGAATTCCAGTCAGAAATAGAGCACTCTTTTTTATCGGTAAATTCAGTGAACTTTACATGAAAGGAAGTGGATCTCTGTGTTTATTTGTTAAAACTTTTCAGTTTACCTCTGTTGAATTGATTCAACAATAAGGTATTTTTGTTAGGTAAGTTTTTAAGCTTATGATAAACATATCCATTATAAGTGACTGTAGGTGCCTTTTTAAAATATGATTTTAAGGAGAAAGCTAATGAAAGCCTGTGTCTTCTGTTTCTCATATACCTAAGTCATAGAACTTAAAGAACTTTCGGCTTTATAAAAAAATAATTCTCTGGCCTATATTCTTGTGGTACAAGTAGCCAAAGTTGCATTTGGTTTTTCAAATCTGTAAGTTGAGTTTCAACTAATATCTGATGTTTTGTGCTTTAAAACATGGAACATATATAGAGATACATAAACTTTTAGAACTAAAGTTAACCTTCCTGTGGTTTTTCAGATGCATGCAGAACACCTACAGTACAATTTTATAGTGCTTTTTTTAGTGCTTCTATACTCAATTACAGTAATTCAGCTGTGTTTGTAAAATTGATACAAAGCAAAGATACTGATAATATTCTCAATGTTTGAAATGTGAGTATATGTATGTTTGTATTGTTTCCTTGTAAAGAATGTGTGTGTTCGTAGATCTCAAATAATAATATAACAAGTAAACTTTTGGTTAGACCTTTACCATCAAATGGAAATGGGAGGTTTTGGGTGATTCTGCTGATAATATTCACTCTTCTCTTCCTAATACTTTATCATTCCTGCCAAAGGTTACTTAGCCCTCAGACACATGATATCTTTATTTTGAATAATCTTAAATAAGTAAGCATGTTAATGAATGGATAGTATGTTCATATATGTATTTTTATTTATGTAAGTGTATCTGTTCTTACATATACATTATGTAAAGAGAACCTATTCAAGTATCTGACAGAGGGATACTTCCATGGGAAATTAAAAAATATTTCATTCTTGATTGTCCAGTCCATTCTGAGGCTAAAAATAATTACTCTTCAGAAGAGAAGTTCTGTGCTTCTGGGATAGATCTTCTCTGGCAGGCATGATTAAAGTGTCTGCAAACACATCTGAACTAGAACAGAGGTAGAGAAACTATCTGAAACCTCCTGTCAGATTGATGATGGAATTTTAACAAGGATGTCTGAAGACTTTGCTCTAGCAAATCTCTGAAAATGGGTACAGTAGGGGAGAATTAATCCTGAGGTTCCTGGCTGATGGGGGCAATGGGCATCTTGCCCTGTCAGGCTCCTAATAAATCAGAATGAGACCCAGAATAAACTGGTTTACTTACATGTTGGTTACAAAACATTGTATGTTTTTTCATTTTGAATCTTTAGCACTTTTTATGAATTATTTAAATCAGCACTCAATGTAATTTTTTTCCTTTTAGGTTTTGTAAGAGCAAAATTCATAGTTTGTAAGGAAAAAAAATATTTTTAGAGTATTTTCCAAGTGCATTTGAGGATGTACTTGCAAATTACTTATATGATTTTTGTGTAAATATGGGGCAGGATCATTATTCTACATTTATATCACTTTTTCTTTCTTCCTCCAATTTTTAAGTTATCCAACTCCTGTTAAGAAACACAAAAATCCAAAGCATTTGCATGCCTGATACTATTTTTCTCCCAAGTGTATATGCAGTTTATGATTTTGAAATAACAGAGAGGCAAATGTATATGTAAACCTGAATTTGGAATGAAGTATGGTGGAAGTGGATATAGCATCTGTCCAATTGTGACTGTATTTATTTACATATTTGAGCAGAATCATCCCCAGGAGGCGGGATTGTGTGTGTGTGTGCAAAAGAAATGCATTATAAAGCTTTAGAAGTTGACAGTCCTAGATTAAATTATTGACCTCCATTTGGAGAAAGATACGGTCTCCAAAACAGATTAGCCATTCTGAAAGGTTTAATTTTATAACTCTAGGGAAAATGTTTCTTAAAAGCAAGCAGTTTAAAGAAGCAAACATTGGAGTTTTTACTACTGAAATACTTTGAACACAATATTAGCAATTTTTAAACAGTGCAGTTGAAGTCATTGCCGTTTTCCTGTATACTATCATTAACCTGTCAACACTAACCCTACCACAAATGTACTTCATGAAACAATAGTAAACATGGTGATAGTTCTTTAAAAGCAAATTAATATTTTACAAAGTGCTTAAAATGATTAAGGTGTATGTCGTGGTGCACCTCTGCTGCAATATGTAAATTATTATAGTTGGTTAAAATTTTGCCATACATGCTTGCCTACATCTCATCGACTTCATGTATCTGGTAGGAGATATTGAGCAGATTATACTCTTTCAAAGCAACTGCTTTGGAAAACAGTTTCAGCCTTTTTGAATTATTGTGTAAAGACATGTTCAGTTGTGAGAGGTTCTTCCCTTTCAGTATTGCAGCCTATGGGTTTGACTTCATGAAGCGATTTGACTGGGAAAATAGCCATTTTCTGTGAGATGCTTTTATTATTATGTTATCCTCTTCTACTAATAAGATAAAACATGAAGGAGCATCTGTAAGGTTTTTGTGCTGTTGTTTATTTTGGGTTGTACAGCTTTTCCCTGTGAAAAATAGCAGATACTGAAGTTTTTGCTCTGGAAGAACTAGGAAATGTTCTACTAATGCAGATTATTAAACTTCTTCTATAGAATCAAGTGTCCTTTATGTTGGCAGTTTAAACTTGCATTTACTGCTGCTGTAAATAGTTGCTTATATGGAATTCCATTTGTTACTGCTTTTACTGCTTTTGGTAGTTGTGTGGTGAAGATGTTCAGCTATTGATCAGTTGATAAAAATCAGTAAACACTTTGATTACCCTCTGTTCTTCTTTCATGAAGTTTGATTAATTCCTTTTTCTCACCCAGTGAAAACACTGGCAGCCCTTTTTGGCATCTTTGTCATTATCTCTTTGACAGCTTGCCTTCCTGGTGCTTACAGTTCTAGGTCAGTTCGCATGGCTAGTCAAATGTGACAACATGACAAGATTAAGTAAAGCTGGGGTTCTGTGATTTGTAAATGGAGGATTTGCAATGTGAAGCTCCTTTGATAACAGAAATAGTGAATAATCTGTGCTTGCCCTCAACAACTACATATAAGTATGTGTGCATCTTCTGTGCTGTTTTTAAATGAAGAAATCAGATTATTTTTTTCTCAGACTGAAAACAGTACACAGAAAGGTGGTTTGTGTGCGTGGATGTATGTATGGTTATCTACAAGTACATTAAGTAAGCAAGGATTCCATTTTTATCATAGTACATTTAAAGTATTAAAAAATAAGAAGATTGCTTACTACAGAACTTTACACACAAGCACAAAAGACTGCGTTAAAACTTAATGAACGAAGTACCCTGTATTTTTCTTATTGAACTGGATAATAATGTATTGAAGGTTCATTGCCCCAAAATATAACAGCAATAGTAACAGGAAAATGCTTTACTGATCATACTTGCAATGAAATACTTGATTTTCATTGCAATACAGCTGGTTTTAGGTATCACCTGATGGCAAGCCTCAGTTTCCCCAGTGGCTATTTTATAGAGTACAACTTTCTTCTATATACAGAAAGGTGTTGCTGTTAGCACAGGATTATATTAGGTTTTTAGCTAGGCAGCAAGTGAAATCCCCACACTTGTGCAAATCCAGCAAGACTGAAACTTGAGATAAAACTTTTAAGCTGAGGTCTGTCCCTGGGATTTTACCATAACAGTTATTCAGCATCAGGATGGAGCTCCCATGTGCTGTTGTTTGTTGCATTTCTATATGTCTGCAAATTAACCAATATCAATCATATTTACTTAAATGTTTAATAAGGTTGCAGCTCAACTTTGGATGACTATAAACATTTAAGTTTATAATAAACATTATAACATTAAAATAAACATTTAAGAATCTTCAAAAGAAGCTACAGGTTGGCATACAGAAATGAAAATGAAAATCAGGTCTGAGCATCAATGACCAAAAGTTCTGCAAAACATGCCCATCAATTAGCAAGAAAATTAACTGGCCAAATTCAGACTTGAAACAAATAAGTAAACAGTTAAGAATCTGAAATTCATCTCTGCATATAGAAGATTTGGAATAGGCTTCTCAAGTTTCTTCTTGCTCCAACCTGCAGGAAAAAGTAAAGACTGCTTTTAATATTTGATCAATGATGTATTTATGAATATCCCTTCATGGAAATCTTTTATTATCACCATATCCCTTATGTTAGACTGTAGTCAAGTTTTTTCATCTCTGTGAAATCCTAGGAATGTTAATATACTACTAATATAAAATCCCTCATGGCATTCAAGGTTTACAGGAGTCCAGCACTGCAGGTGTTTCATTGTGCTGTCTGTCTCTACTGCCTCTTCCCAGTTCTTTTTCTCCTGTAAATCATGAATCTCTAAAGCATGGAAAATGTTACACAACAAAATATTTTATAGGCCCTCCCTTGTGGATCATTATCTCACTGTTTGATAGTTGTGCATTTAAAACTTTGCATAGAGGACTTTAAAATTGTTAACCTTTACAATCAAGGAAAAGTACTAGAAATTGTTTTTATCAGTAGATTTTGATAATTTTCCTTGGCCTTAAATAGATCTTAGACATCTTGTTGCATTCTGAGACATACAGAGAAACTTATTGCTCATTCAGGTGATTGAAATGCACAAAGTTGCCTGGGATTGATATACAAAATGAAATAAACTGATTGGTTGCCCATGCTTTGAGCACCATAAGCAGATACTGTCCTACTGTAGTAAAGAATTTTAAGTGAAGGGACTGCCACTGCTGCACAGTGTTGGCCCACTGAGGTTAAAATACCGCTTAGCAATGTGGTGTGAAACTTTTGCAGAAAGGAGCTCTGCTGCTCATGTCATCTGTCTTGGGATCATTGTAGTTATATGACCAAAAGAGAGAGCAAGATGTTAGTTACTGGAATAATTTATTATATATTATTCATTACTATAGTTAGATTAGATTAGTTTAGGTAGTACCACATTTTTAACTTCTCTTTTTATATTTCTTTAAACAGATTCGTCATTTTCTATAGTTATTCTAGCACTATGTAGCCTTTAAAAAAATGGGGTAAAATTATAATGATCAGAAGTACATGTCCATCAAATTCCTAAAAAATAAATTTATGTTTAAAATTCTCCTTCTCTAGTTCTCAAATGACTCAAGGAAAATTGTGTTAACTTGGTTCATATTCTGTATCATGAAATTCTGCTTATTCATGTTGTTATTAAACCCTGTA
The DNA here is from genome assembly GCA_004320125.1 of Scolopax mira. Taxonomy (NCBI): domain Eukaryota; kingdom Metazoa; phylum Chordata; class Aves; order Charadriiformes; family Scolopacidae; genus Scolopax; species Scolopax mira. The sequence continues at coordinate 24,706 of BJBW01009320.1, forward strand.
ATATGTATACTATTAAGGAGCTTCCAGATGCCTCTAGTATCAGGGCTCCACTGTCTGTTCTGGAGGTGTAGGGGAATATAGCCATAGTACCAAAGAATTTAAAACGCTAAAATGGAAGTTATAATTAGAGAGCCATATACTCTCCCTATTTTTAGAGATTTCAGGAATACCTGCTACGGATGATTTGAAGAGAAAGAATCAATTTCAAGGGCCCTAATAAAATAAATCTCACAACCAGTTACCATTTTTAATTCTCCTTTTTTATTTGTGCAGTGGACAACAAATTGTCCTTTTATGTAGTATTTAAGCAATTTTAAACCCTGCACTGAAAATGAATGAAGAAATTGAGACACAGCATGAGTAAAGAAAAACTTGCAATACAGTGAGCTTTGGGTGAATAATTTAAAGCTGCATTTACAGATGTTAGCATGGCTACACTGATTTATTTTTTTCCTCAATGATTTCCCAGTAAGATGTTATTCCAACTATTTTAGAACAGGGTCAGTACAGTAACAAAATGCACCCCCCCCCCCCCGCCTCCCCCACTATTCCAGATATACTGGAAAATAGTGGAATTTACTTTGTCCTAATTAGTGGTGCATCAAAATTGTTCATCATATGTGTTCTTAGACAAGAATTTGGGAGTGCGCACACTGTTTTTGATACACTGAGTTAACATTTTGTAAAATACACAGATAATCACATTGACTATTAATTTATTCAAAATACTTTGCCATTTGCATGTCCTAAATGCTAGTAAATTGTTTACCTATAATGATTATTTCCAGTGCAAATTATCACAAAGCATTTAAATGCCACTAATTGTAATGAGAAATAAGAATTCTGGCATAATAGTGAATAAATGAACCAACAACTATGTGACTGAACTAGCTTACTGATTTTCAGTGTGACAATATAGTTTAAATCCTTCTTACTATTTTCAGCATAGAAATCAGAATCTATTCTGCTAACCTTCTGAGCTTCTAAATTTGGTGTCATGCAAGGGCGTGTTTAAAAATTAGCATTTAAAAAGAAACCCACTTGCTTTAAGTTTAAGATGACACTGTTACTTTCCTCTGTGGAAATGAAATTTATTAATCATAATAAAACCGTCATATTCTGAAGGTAGAGGTCACCCTGAGGAGAAAAAAAAGTCTATTCATCACAGAGGAATTTCAATGCATTTTTTCACAGATAATATCTGAGCATGTATTCCCTCCCTTTTAGAAATATATTCTTCCACATTTGTACTTATATTTGTCAAGTGTGTTAAGGATAGTGCAAGAATGAGAATTTTGCAATTAATTTTATAAATTTAATTTTCTTTTACAGAAGATTTGGAAGAATGCTTTTTACATTTTATTTTATGTTATGTTTACATTGCACACATTTGTTAAAGTGGAATTTCAATATTCTGTAAAAGAAAAGGAAGAAGTGTTTCTTATTTTAAAAAGAGTATAAGCATTTCTAATTCTGAAATACCATTTTTATGTTAAAATCTCAGTAGAAACTTCAGCATTATAATATAAATGTAAAACATTCTTTTTAAGGAGTAAGGATTTACTTAGGTCGTAGTTTTCACATTAGGATTACTTCACAACTCTTGTTTTAAGGAAGAAACAAGGTTTACACAGTAGGATGAATAAAATACTGTGAAACACTGACAATAAGTTATTACTACTTTGGCAAAAGAGTAATAAAAATGTATTCAGAAGTAAATACTGGGTTGAAACAGTGATTTTTTTTTCTTTCTTTTGAAATTGCTTACTGATTTTTTTATACATATTTTCCTCTTAGTTGTCCAGATTTCTATAAAATATTGATGCAATATTATTAGCAACATGTTTTATCATATCAGTGTTGTAAACTTGCTAGTTACTTCAATAGTTGGGTTAAATGTACCAATAATTTGATAAAACCTGAGCACTATGTATTCAGGCTTGTTCCTTCCTTACAAGTGGCTCTTGAATTTAGGCCACTTAATTCCTTTGCCATGAGTGACCAATTTTGTGAAACACTGTGACATATAGTCAAGGATCCTGCAGGAACGGGATGCAGTTAAAATGCAGCCTTACTGCAGGAGATGGATCAGAGCGGTGGAAACAAAAACCTGAAAGTCCCACTAGTTCATGGTTTGCACTAGACCAAAACTACTGTAATTCTTACAGATCTAAATTTACAGTCCTTGCTCAGTATTGCAGTACTACCAGATACTCAGAACAAAAACCAAAAACAAATTTGAAAATATGCTGACTCCCATTACCTGAATAATTGTCATGACACTAAAGCATGTATAATAATAATACATGCAATTCTTCCACCTTGTTACTAGGGTCATGAGGGAAATTTATAGCACTGGAAATAAGTCTAGCTTTAAATTAATCATCTTCCCTTCTAGATGTTTTCTTACTGTTTGAATGAGATTTGGCTTGAGAGAATTAAAATTATAATCTTTCAAATGGATTCCCAGACTTGAAAAACAGACATACAGATTAAAATAAGGTGCCTTCTTCACTTGAACATAGATGACCAAGACATGCAAGATTCTGTTATGGCTACTATCAAAGATAAGTATTTTCATAGAATCGTAGAATGGTTAGAGTTGAAGGGATCTTAAAGATCATCTAGTTCCAACCCCCCTGCCATAGGCAGGGACACCTCCCACGATACCGGTTGCTCAAAGCCCCATCCGGCCTGGCCTTGAACACCCCAAGGGATGGGGCATCCACAGCTTCTCTGGGCAACCTGTTCCACTGTCTCACTACCCTCACACTAAAAGAATTTCTTCCTGATATCTAATCTAAACCTCCCCTCTTTCAGTTTAAAACAATTACCCATTGTTCTATCACTATCTTCCCTCATCAAGAGTCCCTCCCCATCTCTCCTGTAGGTCACCTTCAGGTACTGGAAGGCTGTTACAAGGTCTTCCCAGAGTCTTCTTTATTTCAAATCTCTAAGCATCATAACGTGGAGCATTGCAAAGGCTAAGTTTATGGAAGTTCTTTCATCCAAAGAGGCTCCAGAGTATGGAGTCGGTATCAAACCTGCTCAAAGAACTCTTTGCCCCTGTTCCATCTCAAAGGATCACCAAGAGTCATTTACCCAGCATAGGCTGGGTATTTTGCCTTCCATTTTTTTTCAGTGGGAGCTGCCTCGTTTCTTTGTTGTTAACTGCCTTGGATAATTTCCAAAGACAGTTATTCATGGATACCAAGTATTTAAATGGAATCGACATATAAATTTAATCCTTCACTCATCAATATATTGGATGCAAAAGAGGAATTAATATGTTTTATATGAGTCTTTTACATATATTGTTTGAGTTTAGGACCCTGAGATAGACGGTGATTGTCCAACGTGCTGCTTCCCTTGGATATTCATGTGTATCTTTGATAGCTATGAGGACTTCCCTGCCCAAATCTAAAGTAAACATAGGATATAGAGTTCATAGTCATGAACTTGTGGTTCTTTTATTGTTTTAATAGATTGACTGCTTTTCAATGTTGTGTCCCTTAATAGGAGGTTGAATTTTCTAAGTAACCAAGACAGCACAACTGAAGGCATTCAGCTACTATGGTTGTACTTTGAGGTGAAACATTCATATTTTGCCATAGAAGCTTTATAAGAATACATATACATTTGCTTAAAATGCCAATCTGTTGCTGGAAGAAAATATTCACATACTGAATAGCAACCAATGTATACGTTGAAGTTTGTACTTCCTGAACTTTTTTTCATCAAGCTGTGGTTATATATCCTTGGAAAATCTGTGACCCTAGGCCCCTAGGCTTGGTCAGAGAGTAAGAGACATTTAATGTAAACTCTGCCTTTTCAGTGCTGAACCCTTTTGCCTTTAGATAGCACAGTTGTCCCAGGAAGTGATTTACTGGGACTTCCATACTCAATGAATTCCTCATACACTTGCAAATGTTGGCTCAGTGAAATGGAGTAAAAAAGATTTATCTTGTCTAATGTAGTTTCTGCTCCTTCCTTGAAAGATGTCACTGGGTAGGTAAGAATTTTTAGATGATTTGGACCTCTTTTGAACCTCACATCCAGGACACACAGTAGTGGGTGTGGAGGATTGCATATGCAATGGAAACATTCCTTTCTCAGCTTTCCCTCAGCTGATTATTTAGGAATCAGCGAATCAGATTGTGCTTGTGTAGGAGCAAATACATGATAATAAAACAGGACAACTATCCTCTTTTCAAAAAGAGTAAGTTTGTATTTGTATCTGGAAAATAAAAGTAGTTACACAGAATGAGATCAGTCTGAGGTTATAATGATTTTATTTAGAGATAAATCAAGATAATTTTTTTAAATTAACTTGTTTACTTCATTAGTCCTCATATGCAAGACACCACTATAATTTCAAGATTGCTTTTGTTATTACATGTGACACCTGATATCAAATGTTAATTCTTTGATTACAGAAAAAAATGTTAGATACATTGAGTGAAATGCATATCTTGCTGATACGTGCATCTCACTAATGGTAACTGCATTGGACTGTGAAGCAAAGCAATGCATTTCAAGGTGAAGAGAAATATACCATTGGGCCAGCAAATTGACATTTCAAGTCAAGGAGCTTTCAAGTAGTTTCATCTATAAGGATTTTGAATGGGGAGAAATGACAAAAATCTGATTTTCACATCACTGTCCTGGTTGCAGCAGGAACTTGGCCTGAAAATTGAGACTTCAGCTGTGCAAGAATCATGGCTTAGGATGACACTCTGCCACTTCTATAGAAAGACCAGGAGCGTGCAAAAAGCTTGTTCCTTAAAGCCAAGTGCTTGCCATTGTTCTACAGCCACTCTCCTTAGCCTGATGCTTATCCAGAAAAGCACATTTATTGTCATTTGTAACCTTAACATTTCCCAAAGTATATTGCTTTTGAAACTGCCAAGTAAGTTTATTAGTAATGAGTTTTTATAGAATGTAATATTTCATTACAATAATTTTGTTAATATTGGTAATACCTGGTTTTAGCATTTTTCTCCATTAATCTCCAACTTTATTTTCTTTTCAGTTACGGACGAGTTTATGCTGCAGACCCCTACCACCACACACTTGCTCCAGCAGCCACCTACGGCGTTGGTGCCGTGGTAAGTGATCATTTCCTCCTCTTCCTCATCACTGTCTTCACCATCTCCCCACGCTCCATTTTCTGCTTGGATCTTAGCACGGTTGACATCTTCTCACTTTTAGTTAATTGAATTTGTCTCTTGTGCTAACGGCAGCTAAAATGCCACATTAATCCTCCCAGTAAACTTGATAAATGTCTTAATTTCTTGGCAATGTACTGCATGTAAGTTATTATATTTCTAATTTTGCAAGTATCACCTAGCTGAGCACTTACCTTAATGGAATAATTAGTCATTTTGATAATTAAATCCATCACTAACGGAATGCATTGTCAATACAGAACATATTTTCTTTTTTTTTTTTTTTTGCCTTGCATTTACATAGCCCCCAGGTACAAGTCACACCAAAGATTATATTAGAAGAGCTGTGCCAAAGATTTTAGGCTGCTTCTGTCAGTCAGCTCAAAACCTAGCTGCTTCTTTGTCCTTCTTCTTGATTATAATTAATATCTAAAATGGTAGCTGTCTGCCACCATCCTCCCCTGCCCCCTCCAAAAAAACCACAAAAAAGCACAGCACAAAGAGAGGGAAGGCAGGAGTGGGGAAGGGAAGGGAAGGGAAGGGAAGGGAAGGGAGAGAACCTACATGGCAGGAATTGAACCTTTGTTTTTATCAGGACTGTTAATGCCTTTGGCACTGAGCTGTATCTGTCAAGTGAGCGGGGGAAAATGTATGTTTAACTGAACCATATTGGAGATGGATGACTTTCTGTGCATTAAAAAAAGAACCATTCTCCATACCCAAATACTACGCAGCATTTATTTCAATCATTGAATACATGCAACTCGTAATTATCTGCTGCTTTTGAGACTCTAGAGCCTTAGCAAAGAAATAAGAAATGAAGTTTTAATTTTCCTCAGTGTTCAGTAAAATAAAGACAGTTATCTTCTGTTTTGTGCTCATTGTAAGAATAGAAAATTAGCTAACAAATTCCATGGAAGAGAGATATTAGTTTTAGCTGATTGTTCCTTGATTTCTAAGGAAGGAAATGCATAAATAATCTTCCTTCTCGGCTAGACTTTGTCTTTAGATGAGTGCACTTAGTTTTCACTGACATCAGAGGGAGCTGCATGTGTACATTCAGGACTGGAATTCGATACTTTATTCACATACACATCTTCTAGTTAATTTTTGTTGGATTAAAAATAATCTTAAGTAGTTTCCCTTGACGTTGGATTGTGTTGGCACTGCAGCTGTGGGGTGTTCTGAACTTTGCTTGCCTTTTAAGATGGGGCAGTAGTCATGTCAAATGAAAATGCAAATCTAGTTGTTAAAAAAGTAAATATAAAAAACAATCCATCAAATTGCTTTGTTTCAGAATGCTTTTGCACCCTTGACTGATGCCAAGACTAGGAGCCATGCTGATGATGTCGGTCTCGTTCTTTCTTCATTACAGGCTAGTATATACCGAGGGGGATACAGCCGTTTTGCTCCATACTAAATGACAAAACCATAAAAACCTTCCAATGTGGGGAAAAAGGAAGCTTTCCGAGGCCTGGGTATTGCAATACATGCAGTAGTGCATCATTTTAGCAACTCTAAAAAGAGGAAAAATTACATTTTTTATCTTATACCTCAGATATTTTGTTCTGTGTATTTTAATATTGTGGGTCTTTAATTTCTGAAGGTTACGTAGTTTGATTGCTGGCTGTAGAAGTTTTTGTGGTTGATCTAGAAAGCTGCTAGATATGAATAAAAACTGGTTTAGGGCCACAATCAAGAGTGCTATATCATGTAAATGAATTATATATGCTGAATATTAAGCTATTGGGGTTATCACATGTTTTGTAAGAGTGTAAGTGACTACAGTAGTCATTCTTTTCTGCATCTACATTTATTTTAGTTTATGAGAGGGAGGGAGGGGGGAAACTGGGGACATGGGAATGGGGTTTGGCTAAAATATTAATTAATGAAGCAAAAAGGGGCCCCACTGCACCAACTATCATATATCAGCTGTCTTAAATTATTCACTGTTTGTTCAAAGCCAAAGGTTATGTTCTTATTAGGGGTGCTTTTCTTGACACTTGTACATAAGAATTGGATTAAAAGTTGTCTGAAGGCACCCTTTTAAAGCATTCCACCAGGCAGTATTCAGCTATTTAACCATAACTAGTTATTTAGGCAAAAACTGCTAGTTAGACCATTAACAAGCATTCTTTTTATATTTCTTCCAGTAAAATAAATTATTGATATCATTGCTGACTTTTATATTATGGGAGGGAAAAAAACAATAATAAAAAGGTGATAAAAGCACTGTTTCTATTTTTTTCTTTTTTTTCCAAAAAAGAAAGTAATAAAAACTTAAATTCTTTGTACCAGTAAAAAAAAATGTATAAAATTTACATCCGTGCAGTGGAGTTGTTAAGTTCTAGAAATACACAGCCTATGATGCTTTAGATTTAGCCTATTAGACCAACTGTTAGAGACAGACGTATCATTTTTATGGAATTATATGATACTCATATTCAGATTTATATAAGCATTTTACAAGTATTGCAATCATTGAGTAGAGATAATCATGGTATTTTCATCAGCTTGGTACTTTTTGAAACATGACTGTGTCGTGTAAACAATCTGCAATTTTTCAAGGCATGACAACTTGCCTCTACTTAATTTTCAAACCAAGGCCATTTTGCTAAATATTGGGCCCAAGACAACTTTTCAACTGGGACAAAAGAGGGACCTTCTTCCGACAGAGCAGTGCCTGGAGAAGGCTGTGTCTGGGTCTCAGGTGGGCACAGCCCAGCAGATGCACGGGTGGCGGTTTCAAGCATAGTTGAAAAATTGCAGTTTGTCTGTGCATATGTTTGGACTCTTTCCATGTTGTCCTGTTTACAAGTTAACCTAAGTTGGGGTGTTTGTCACGGGTCTTCTTGTTTTTGTATTTAAATAAATAAAGCAGAAAACTGTCTTGTTACAGTTTTGCTGCAGATAGTTATATCCTCATGTGTAACGTGCGTGCCTACTGGCAAGCACCTTAGTAAATTATCAACTCACCGCTGTGAACCTGCCAACTTGCTATAACAACTCTGCTTTAAAAAGTGTTTGTGATCAGGCTTTCTCTTTGTCATCGTATGTGCATGCAGTATGATCAGTTGAACAATAACCATCAATAAAGTTTCACAAGATTTGAAAACAAAGTTTCTGTAGCATTTATATCTAAGAATGAAAAATAAATTATCTTTAAAATTGAAACAGAGAGAGACTATATTAATCAATGAAAAATGGGGCAGTAACATATATTTATACTAGTGAGGGAATGAACTGAAATTTGAGTTCAATCCCCACATTTATTATGTAAGATATACAGAACAAGCCTCTATTAAAAAAAAATAAAATAATTTAAGCACCACTATAAAAGCAACTTGAAAAATGTTTACCAAATGTTAGGCTTCCAATTTGAAGTGTGGATGATACATCTTTTTTGGAATTGCACACACAAAATGTCTAATGTGGGGAATAACAGAATTTATTTGCAATTTTAATTTTCATGAGATGGCTTTACAACTCCCACTCTCCAAATGATTATATGGCGTTTTAGTCTATTAAAATAATCTTAAAAGGTTGAGAGTGCAGCCCATATTAGAAAATATTTTGTTTATAAAGCTCCTACAGTACTCCTAGTAGTCATTTTAAAATGTATGTCTGAAATAGTTATGTAAGAAAAGCATTTGAAATTTTTTTACAATATATATTGGGAATGTTTTCACTTATATAAATAACTACTGATAATATGACTTATGAAAAAAATTATTACTACCATATGTGGAATATAGTGACTTCTAAACAGATTAAAAAAAAACAAACACCCTACAAACCCAGAAAAACGTGTATATCTGTCTTTAGAAATTAGTGTTTATATCACAACCGTGATTTGTGAATAAAGAAAACTGGTTTGTAATATTAAAATAAAAGCTTAGTCTGAAAAGGTAAAAATATGTTGGTGTTTAAAGTCATTTTGCTTTTCTTTTTTACCGTGTTGGTCCAAGAGCTATCCACAGTTGCACCATCTATACCGTACACAATGTACTTACTGACAGATGGGCTCTTGGCAGGGTTTGCAGGTTTTTTAACCTCCTGGAAGTGGTGTTTGGGAGCCTGGTTGGGCAGAGGAGCCCAACAAGGCTGATGCCAGGGTGTGCAGGCTGGGGCTGCCTTGGGGGGTCTCTGTCTGGGCAGGGAGCAGCCCCCCAAGCTGAGCTGCTGCTGCTTCTCAGCCAGAGGCCAGGGTGAGGAAACTCAGCGTGGGACTGGGTTGAAGGTTTGCTTCCTGGACAGGCAATGTTAATCCAGTATCAGACATCATTTTCAGGCAACACTGCATGATACACTGTGAAGAACTGGGTTTTGTTCATAGGAAGGAAAAAAAAACCAAGGCATCCTGCAAACTTTTGGATTTACAAAAGACATTCCATCTAAGAGGATGCTCAGGCACGTGCTGCTCAAGGAGCAGCGATACTGGGGAGGGCCATCTTCTAGTGAGTATGTGCCCCCACCACTTCTCTCCAGTGATGGATGGGAGTTAGCTGCCTGTTTCGCTGTCTTTGCCATGGACAGCTGGCATTTCTGTGCCCCTTCCAGTACAGCGGGGAAAGGAAAGAGAACTGTTCAGGAAGGCTCCTTCTTGTTACTCCCAGGTTTCTTGTCCAAGCCACAGGAAAGAAAGATGACTACATGCTTATAGGGCTAGACTTAGCCATCCAACAAGTCGTGAGGAGGCTGAGGAGTTTGATGTGCCATTAATTATGTCACATGTGTGCCAACAGAACCAACTTCTGCCAGAGTTCCTGATGTAGCATAGTTTAGTGGAGGAAGAAAAGACATGAAGATAAGGGATTAAACGTTTCAAATTATGGAGTTTAGCAGCAAGCTTTACTCTAATAAGTGCTTGGATCCTTCTAGGAAGGTAAAGAAAAAGGTTTGCCAGGAATGGTGGGGAGGCATTATGTTATACTTACTTTATATCTTTATATGAAATACAAGCACTAAATATGCAATCCTCCACCCCTCCACACTATCCACAGTGTTTCCTTGGTGGCTGGATGACATTACAAAGGTAGCAATATCGAGGAAGACTTGGACTGAAGGAAGGTGAGAAGCACAGGAATAGACAAATACAAGTGGGATGCACACACACACATAGAACCTGAAACGCCACATAATTTTCACGCGGTTGGATTCATCTGCCTGTTATCTGGTATCATTATTTATAATTTAATGCAGTAGAGCTTCTTTTCTTAGTAGTAGTAGCCAGCACATGCTAAATTAATAAAAACATTGAGCAGTTGGCCAGAGAATAAGCTAAGCATCATGTGTAACCAAAAAAAAAGAAAAGGAAACGCAGTAAGCTTTTCAGGGTAATTTTCGTATTATTTAAAATTCAAATACAGTTTTAATTGTTTAGCATACATTATATTGAATCTTTTTTAGGAAATCTTAGAACTGTCCCTGTATACCATGTCCTGTATTGCTCTGTCCTTCATCATCTTTAGGGGCATCCAGGTTTCCTTTTTAGGCAAGATGTTAATTTTTATAACTAGAATTTCATTTTTTTCAACTTTCTGGGAACTTTGTCTTCACTTTGAATTGCTGTTGTGCCGTATTTCTGTTTTTGATCTCAAGTGATTTTTTTGCAAGTTTGACATGTTCCTATTGCCACAGGTTTTTTTTTTCAGTTTTACAGTACAGATGCATGAGGAAAAAAGGCTGTGCAAATTATTTCTTCCCTACAGTAAAGCTGAAATGTCATCATTTTGGTAGGTGGAGGGGAGAGAAGAAAAAAGAAGAAAAAAAAAAGCAACCTTATTTCAGTGGGAAGAGAAGATTTGAGTGGGAGATTAGAAGGGAAACAATGATTTCAGGAGGTCTTTGAAGAATTTATTAAATTACCAGTACTGTAAAAGTTTATCTTAATGCTTCATTTATTCCTAAAGGTCATATGCTTCACCTGTCACTGTGACTTGAGCTTTATGCCACGTCTTTCCAGCTGGAACTTGAGTCCTTACAACACGTAACTTGATTCCTACAGCAATGGAGATGTTTGCTTTTTGCCTGAAAGTGAAATTGTTCTCTGGCAGCTTTTATGCCTCTCCAGCACATCCCTAGTGCTCTGCATACCAATAACGCACAATGGACACAGACTAAGATCAGAAAAAAATCTAGGCAGTCTGTGCCAGTGTATCACCAACTCAAATCTTTTCTCTTAATGAGGCAAGACCGAGATTAGCACAGGGAGGAAAAAGATTAAAAGTACTTCTAGATCCAAGAGCTGGTCCTTATTTTCTTACTTGGAAAAGAAAGGTTTTTATATTCTGCTGGCTTGTATTTAAGTATGTGGGTACAATTCCTATATCCACACAAACATAGGATGAATGTAGTGTGAGGGCAATGTGATATGGCTACCTGAGCATTTCTCTGCTCGCTTTAGTTGTCGAGGATACAACTCCTGCTACACAGCAAAGCTATGAAACATGTGGATTACCCATTTGAGAAGAGCAGATACTTTGAATTATATCCATGAAGGGACCTGGAGACGTCAATGTCATCTTAGGTGTTCAAATCGGGCAGCATTCAGTGTCAGGAGCTCCTGTTCAGCTGTTGTTTAGCTCTCTAGTTGATGCTGTCAAATGTTTCAGATTCCAACCTAATGTCCTACCAGAGTGCTCAAGGAGGGCAATGAGGGCAATCTTGGTTTCTGAGGTTTGCAGTACCTACTTAGGTAGGGGTATTATGAATAAGAGTTTTGGGTGGAAGTGAAGGTAAATTGCTATGCCATGTTCAAAGCACTGACAAATATATGTGGGAGAATGGTTTTTAAAGTCTTCTCTTGGCTTAATGTAATACAGGAATGTTTTTTTCCAATATGTAGCTGCCATGTGTATATTGAGTCAAGCAGTTCTCAGCTGTTCTGTTAAAGGCTTAACAGAATTTTAACAGAATGTAACAGAACAGACTTTACTTAACTAATCAGTCATTGAGAAACAATTCTTCAATAGTCTGTTGGTTGGGACTCTGTCCTGGATTCCAGTTCCCATTCCACATTAGATTGATCAAAACATGCCTCCACGACCCCATCGCTTGATTAACACGGATCAGGTGACACTGAAGTGTCCCTTCTCTTTCCCATGAGACAGGTTGGCTTGTTATTGGTTCCTGATTCCAAAAGAGATTTACAGCTGAAAATCCAAACTGGAGAAAAGCTCATTGTGTTTAAAGTACTTTACAGCACTCAAGTCTCAGCACTGCTTATGGCTTGGTTTAGTTTGCTTTCTGTTAGCTTTGATCTACCCATGCATTGCCTGGGCAGCCTGCATCCCTAACCAATTTAATGATTCCATTCTTTAGCAAAAGGCCTGTAAGTCAGGAGTTCAGGACATGAGAAAGCTGTTAAATAAAACATAAGTGAATGTAAAAATAATCATTTAATGGCCATTATGAAAGGACAGTAAACCAAACACTTCAGTCCAATGGATTATCTATAACATCTAAACAAATATGACAACTAATTAAGGATTAGGTTCTGCGTTTTGGATGACAGGCGTTATAAAAATGAACAGCTAGGTTATGTTGGGGGAAAAAAAAGCTGCATTTTGCAAATGTCAAGCAGATAGCTCAGTAAGTAGAAAAGCTCAGTTATCCAATTAAAATAAATGGGCAGTTGTTCTCAATATAAAGAGCTAAAGCATCCTTATGTTGAGGAGTTAAGATCCTGAAATATAAGTGGAGCAAAAAGTGCTCTCTATAAAGATTAATGTAATCTATCAAGATTAACATTTTGCATGCTGGCAAAGGCATATAGTAATGTGTTTCAATTCCTGAAATTGGAAACATTAGACTAAGATCAGTACCAATTTAAACCCCAGGTAACCCCAAATATTGAATAGAAGTCATTATTTACAACCACAATCAGCTAATAAACTTGCCCTAATGACTTCTATGGGAAATAGAGACCTACAGTAGGTGCTATCCTATTTCCCATAATCCTCTCTGATACTTCATGCGAAATGTAATAACAAGTTGCATAAATGTAATTTAGGGAAGGAAAAGTATTCCACTAAAAGTCATTTCTGATTTATTCAGGAGTTCGATTCCTGTCCTAAGAAAGATTAAGGATGGTTTTGAACATTGTCATGTGCACAGGTCTCATAAGAGAGGTCACTAAATTTCAAGACCACTAGCGAGTGACACAGCTTAACCTATTTTTTTTGTTGTTGTTTTCTAACAAAAGGAGGTTATTGCATAACAGTGGAAAGAGTGGTGGGATCACAATAACAACTAGACTAGAAACTGGCTCCACTTTTATTGTAGAAAAGAAGAGTCCATTGTCTAGATCTCCATGATAACTGCCAGCAGGGCAGATCTTTTGTTTTAAGACAAGGTTTAAATGTGCCCTTTGGAGTAGGTCTCCAAAACAAGAGTTTCTAACGCTGGAAACTTATAACATACATTTTCTGAAAGCATATTCCATTCATTGTATTTGCAACAGAATTAATGTGAAACGTACAGATTTTCTGGTGGTTTATAGAGTGGAAAGCAGAAAATTATTACTAGGAGGAAGGCTTTAGAGGGTTTACCGGGGTATTAAAATGGAATTCAAGTTTGTGAGGTGCCTGATTTATATAAAAATTCTGTCAAATTTTGAAATGAGAGGTGAGAATCTCAGCTCTGCAGTGCTTGAGAAAGCATTGAAGATCATGGCTGTAACACTCCCACCTCTGTTTGATTTTGCCACCCACAGAGTTGCCACCTTTTTTGTGAAGTGAGCAGTTGCACTTGCAACTCTGAGTGTGTCTGCTATCCTCACCTTTATTCTTCTGGAAGCTCTGTTTTACATCTTCTTGGACATGACTTTTGATGTTCACCCAGAAGGGCAATGATTCAACTTCCTACTATTTGAGAAGAATGATAGCCTGGGGATACAGCCATTGTTAATTCACAAATGCAGCTGATAAAATCTGTGACTGAAGTTTCATCATAGGCTTGAAAGATCTGGAGCCCCCTTGCTCTACAGTTAAAAAGCAAACAGTTTTTTCGGGAATAAAAGCAAGCAAGAGGAGGGAAAAACCAGTTTTATCTGGGAAACAGAACAGCTTTTATTGGCAGCTCTCATATACTGAGAATAGACAGAGAAATATACATGTTGCTGGAGTTGGTGAATTCTGCAGTACAGACAAGAAATTCCTATGGGATTTCTCTAGATTCTGATACATGTCCTTCTGCTTTCTTAAATTTTTTTAAACATGACCCACCATTAGGTTTGATATAAAAAATTGATGTTGTCTCGTGTCTTCAGCCAACTTTGTCCCCTAATACCTGTTTCCTATGATGAGAATATATATCTCTCCAGGTATGTAAGGATGTAATTTGTGAACTGAGATTGAGAGGAAGGCGGCCATCACCACAGTGTGCTGTACCAGTGTGCATCCAGTCTGAAACCTCTTACCTCTGTAAAATGAGAAGTGGCAACTGGAATATGCTAAGCAGAGTTACACTGCCTACTTTTTGATAATCTTTTATAGCTTTATTCTTGGTGGTTTTGAGGGGAAGCCAATAGAGAAACCTTTTTGCCCAGTGCCCAAATAATGAAAACACATGTGAATTTGTGCTCTCACCCAGTTGTCCACCTCTCTGTCAGTTAGTTAGCCTGATCCTGGTGTTTTCAAGTTATTTTGTATGAAGTACACTCAGGGCTTTAAAACACTGAAATCATCTAAAAAGGTATGGTTCAACTTTGGCTCAAGCATTTGTGTACATTTGCCTAGATCTTTGACAAAGAATGCTTCCCACTTCTTTTTTTACTGTGGGATTTCTGCACTTTTTCTATAAATTTGAAAGTTCTTCTCCCTTCTAGTTTAATTCCTAAACCTAAACTTCATTTTATACATGATTAAAAGAGACAATGTGGAGCAGGTAATTTTTTTTTTCAATTTAGATGGAAGAGAAATTAAGACCGTAGCTTGCTAATTACAAATCATTTCCTAAGAATTCTAGGTCTTGAAGATTTGGTAGAGACTAGAATATTTATACATAAAAGTAATTTATTCAATTATATCTGATGATTTTAAAATCTGTATAATATTTTCTAGTGCACAGGCCACTCCTCAGTTAATGGAAGCAGCTGACAATAAATAAATTTTTCTTGACATTTTTTAGACTTTATGTGTTGTTTCTTTTTACTATTTCCTGAAAAACAACCATATAACAGTGACTATTTGTCACTTTATGTCATTTTTATGTCATGCAAAAATTTCCAGTTGGGTTTAGACTGTGCATTTTCTTAACCTTATTAGAATCAGAAAGGACACAACTGGTTATTTTCTCAATTTAGTTTAGCAGGTTACTACTTACTTTCACTAAAAACACTAAGCCTTACTGTAGATTTTTGCATTAGTATCTCCTGCCTGTCTATCAATGTTGTAAAAGGAAGCTCACATACTAACTTCACTGTTAGTATTTCCTTTGCTCTCCTCCTTGGTGGACAAGAAGCTGTACTGCAAAAGTTAGATGATGCACTGTGCTGTTAGCCATGCAATTTGGATTACTGTTTTCCTACTCATTGCCAGAATTACATTTAAAGATTTAAAAAAAAAAAAAAAAAGAGAGATAAAGGAAAAAAAGAAAAGTGCTGGTAGTTCTGCAGGTATGCACAGGGAACTTAATAATGAGGTAAAGGAAGACAGGTTGCTGAGTGAGCAAACTTAGCAATTTTAAATACCTTTAAGCTGGTAAAACAAAAAGTCATAAGGTCTCTGGTACTTGTCATCATTCTGCAGAAAAACAGACAGCATTAAAAGAGAAACTTTTCAATTATTTTCTATGTAAGCACAAACATGCAAGAATATCAATAGTGTATTTTAATCAGAGAAGAGACAACAGCTTATATTTGGGGGTTTTTTTTGTGCTTATCTGCACAGCTCAGCCCAGAACACATAAACATCTAAGGTGACCTGTTTTCTTTAAATTCAGGAATGAGTGTCCAAAAGCATATTGATACATTTTTCAAAATTAGGGGTAAAAATTTTTTACTTGGGAGATATATTTTGAGGATTTTAGAATAAGATAATGAAAAGGCTGGTTTGGGACAACAATGTACATTTTTCATGTGTCACAGGCTAGCTTTATTTTGATCCTTGCCCATCTTACTGCATTGACATAAGGAGCCATAGAACTAATGCTGTGTAGTTTCATTGTTAGAAAGAGTCTTGAAGTTCCTGAATGTATTTAGTTTTTGGCTGAAAATCCCACCAAAGCAGGAGAATCCACAGCTGTCCTCCTCCCTTTTCTGGGCACAAAACAGGAGTGACGTGAGCTTTTTTGGCAAATTGCCTCTGGGAAGCTGCAGATCAATATCAACTAAACCCACCTCAAAATTGTTCCAGGTTTCCCTGGTTAGGCTGGGGACATGCACTGGAAGAGAGCTGAGCAAGGGACTCCAAGCTGTCAGCACTGCCATGCAGTACCAATCGGTGACAGCCACTTGCTTAGCGATGCAGTACCTGTGCACAGGCTGCAGAGCTGTAGGGGAGTCACTATGGTCTGGTACCTTCGTGTCATCTGGATATAATCACAACCACTGAGCCATGGAAAAGAGCCGTGGCAATTCCTTGCTGGCTGCCCTGGTACATTAATAAGGCATAGTTCAGTCCAATGGGATAATAGCTATTCCTGTCCTACCACGGGAGCCAGTCTTTCATTAGCCCTTCCATGCAATGGAGAACAGAGCGTGACTCACCCTCGTCTTCCATATTTCTGCATGCAGGAAGTTTTTTTTAGACTTCAAAGATAAATTTTACCTTGAAGAAAACACAGAATTGAGGCATCATTCCTACACACACACACACGAGAAATTAATGAATTTATGGTTTGTGGTTTTTTTACATTATGCTTTCCTGGCCATTTTGAAAGATATTTAAGGGTAATGGAAAACTGAATCGTCCTAGAATCTCAACTGCAAAAGCGAAGCAACTATTCTGTGAATCTCTTGATAATGTTGAGAAAAAAGTCTAAGGCTTGTGTAGGAGAGGGAAGCTGAGAGTCTTGTCACGAAATTTAGAGGCTTAGCTCTTTGAGTCACATTTAATTATCTCCCCCTAAATAGAAAAATCACCAGTAGCTTCTAACACGCTCACAGGACACTCCTTCCTTTCATAACACTAAAAGAAGCATGTGCAAAAAAGTAATAGAAAACAATGTGGAAGACTCCTTATTATTAATGAAGTGGTCAATGCCATGTCCTCATTTACAACCTGCCCTTCACCTTTCAGAAAGTTTAGCTTACAACTGAAAAAGTCTCAAGATGGGCCATGCATAGGTTTGGGAAATTTCCTTATGACAGGTATCTGCAAAAAATTCTGTGACTCCCCCTTATATGTGGAGATGCTTGTAACTAACATGGCTTTACTGGAGCTATTGCTAAAATTTTAAAGCTTACTTCTAAAAGATATTGACTTGTAATGCTTTCAATAGTAATAGCATTCCTAGAGTGCAGCTTAGGAAGGTTTCTGAAATCTTATTTATTTATCTGATCCAGGAGAAGCAGTTTACTTAAATAACTCAGTGGGGTTGTTTGTTGGTTTTCCTTTTAAAGACTCTTTTTACAATTCCTAATATTAAACAGGAGAAACTTGAGAAGATCAAACAGCAAGTAAAGGTTTAAAAAGCATAGCAGAATATGGAGTTAGGAAAAACCAACCAAACAAATAAAACACCAAAGAAGCCCCCAAAGATTCATGCTCTCTTAATATATTAATCTGACTTTAAAGGGGAAGAGTCTCTTTGGACTCGTTGGTAACTAACTACAGTAGCTATCTTTCAAGAGAGACCTGGGAAAAGGGGATGGCCATGCAGGAGCAGCCCTCAACACACCTGCAGAGCCCTTCTATCCAGAGAGTGCCTCAACCACTGCTGAAGAGCATAATGCAAAGCCATTTCACCTGGTAATGGGGGCGCTTCTGTAGCCACCTTCTCTTCCAAAAGAAAGTTCATCTACGTTGTGAAAAGCACTTTTTGCAGCCAAGCCATGTGCAAACCTAGTCAGTTGGGTTTTAAAGCCTTTGTTCCTAGCCCCTGACTGATATATAGCACTGTGACAGGCATAAGTTTTCTCTTTATTCAGCATGAAATTAACTTGACATGTTCAAAGAAGCAAAGCTATCAAGCTAGGATCATAATCAGCATTAGCTTCTTCAGGGGAATCTTCACAGTCAAACACTAAAATATAATCTGTACATGCTACGACTCCCACGAGCACCCCCGGCACTGCAGCGGTCGTTCCACACATGCTCAAGAGCAGACATGCTCTGGCTGCCCTTGCGAAGGGGCGAAATAAGGAAAGAATATTCCTCGTGCCCTCCCCCTGCCTTCCCACAGTAGCCCCAAAGTTGTCACAAACCAGCCCAAATGCATTGTTTTAAATATGCTTGTAATGAGTAAATGCATTCACAGCCATTTGGATCTGGTATTTTAAATGTTTAAGTGCCTTTTGGGAAGCTTTTAAGCTGAAACATTGCTGTTAAGACACTGAAATATTAGTAAATCTTGCAAACGACACAAGTTCTAATGTTCCTCATTTCTGTGGTGCTGCATGCTGTGCTAATGACCCGGTGACTGGATTTTCTGCTTTTGAAAGCAGAGCTATATGTCGTAAAACTTTCATCTAAGTTGAGCTGCCTCTCTCTAATGAATTTTTTATTTGTTTACTCATTGTTTCACTAAAATTTAAAAGTAGCAATTAAAAAAAAACAACCAACCAAACTCTAACCCCCTAACAAGGAACTTGCCTTAATTCAAGGTCTAATATAATGATGAGAAAAACATCATGCTATGTCCTGTAAAGTGAAAAGAAGTAAAGAAATATGCTTAGTATATGCTTAGTATTTTATATGCGAAGAACTGCGTAACTCATGTGGAGATGGTGTACATTCATACTGGCCACCACAGCTACATCTGTGCATGCCTCTGCATAAGCACAGGGCACCGTCTGATGGACATTCCTGATGTCTTTTGACCACAGGCACAGCTGAGTCTCCACTTCCACTGTGGTTTGATTTATACAGGTTGCAAGACCTCTTGAGTTTGGCCAGCGCCTTGTGAAGGAGGCTGAGCTGGCATATATCCTGCATCACCACAGGGGTTTGAAGCAGACCCTGAGCAACTTCTCCTGCCCTCTGTGCACCCAGCTTCTCACCAGCAAGTGTACACTGCATCTCAAAAAAGAGGCCAGAAATGAAGACAATGAGAAGAGCCCTTGAAGTGTAGAGCAAGCCAAGGCAACTCTGGAGGTGATGCCTGGGGACATGGATATTTTGGGATGTCCTGGGGGAGCAAGGGAGTCAAGCTGCATCCCCCATGACAGCCAAGAGTGCAGAACAGTCCTCTTCTACCTTCTGGCAGGAGGAGCTGTGTAACCCTGCAGGATCAAAGCCATTGATAAAACACACTGTGGTTCCTATTACTGAGGTCCATGCTGTGATCTCTCTGAGCTCAGTGGAGCTCACAAATGGAAGTGGAAGGGACATGATGATGCTTGTGGTGCTGCTTCCTGCCACTGCCCTCACAACCACCTGTTTGCCCCAGGATTTGCTTTGCCCAGGCATAGAAAAAGACCTCTGTGTACAAAAATAAATAACCCAACCACCCTGCACTTCTGTTTAAAAAGCAGGGTAGAGACCATTATTTACATTGTGTTTATTGATGGTAGAGTTGGTGAAAACAATGTTATTTTAAAAAAATACAGTTGGAATATGGGTTTTTTTTGCCTCATTTCTGAGCCAAATGTAAAAACAGAAGCTTCTCAGCCTAGGGGATAGGCAGTTGCTAAAAGTTATAGTGAAAACATGATTGCTTGCCCTACACCCCACCGCTTCCCTCTCCAATCACTGTTACGTCACTTCTCCATATTGAGGCAGGGTCTGGCTGGGCAATGCCTTCATGTGGCCGGCAGCTAAACCCTGTCTGTGCAGCACAGAGCTCCCCAGAGCTTGGCTGCCCTGAGAGAGGTCTCAGTGGGGTTTGATTTTGAATCCCGAGATGAAGTGCTTAGCAATGTCTTGTGCTCTCCACCCTTGGCTGGCAGGAGCACTGCAAGGAGCCTCAGGGCACACTGGAGAGGTGACCCTTTACCCCTGGTGGGTGAGGTGGGACACAGCAAATGTAACCCTGCCTGCGAAGCAGAGGAGAGAAGAGATAATAAATTGGCTGTAGGGAAAGAGCAGAGAAATGCCAGTACACTCACTCCCCCCAAAGATGGGGGGGGGAGTTTTTCTTGTCTCCACCCTTTCAGTGCCAGGGGTTTAGAGCTCAGCCTCAACACAACAGGCCTGGGGGTTGTGAGGAGTGGAATGCTGTGGTACAAGGACCAAAATGAGCTGCAGGAGGAGAGGGGTAGGAGGTTTTGCAAAGGTGCCCAGCACCCAACAGCCTCTTCCTGCAACGTTTAGCTGGCCTTAAATATTACAAAACTCTTCTCTTCTTCCCCATTGGTTTGTAAAGCTACTCTTAGTTCCAAAACTTCATATCAAAGCTTTAAAAGCAGAAGGAATACTGTGTTTTGAGAGTTGTAGGTCTTTACTGTGGTAAAATCATAACATCTAAAATCCAATTCAGCCCTTGCTATAAATAAGTATAATGAAGAATTTAATGATATTTCCACTAAAATTAGTTAGAAGGCAAACTTTAAAAAATGACACAGATCATTAACTGGGAATATTTCTCAGAAGAGATTTGTTATATTAAAAAGGCACTGAAATTACTAGCGTTAATCAACTGTATTGTATTAAAAACCCTGTATAGATGAATTAAGTACTTTAAATATGAAGAAACCAAAAAATGGGGGTATAGCGGAATCACAGGCTTGAATCAGGGTCTCCTGCCATGCTGTTTTCCCTGCAATTCTGAAGCACCAATTCTGAAGAATTCAGATTAAATAATTCTTCTTGGCTGTTCTAAGCTGGTTTAAATACCTTAATTCATAAGTAACAAAATTCCTGCTACTTCCTTCAAATGCAGATGCTGGCCTCTCCCCCCCACCCTCAGCTAATCTAGTCAGTAATGTCCAAAGACAGTCAGTAAAATATGTTTTATACAGTTTCTGTAATTTTTAGCTGTGATTCTTTGCCTGTAGGATGTGGCATGTCTAGGTGGTCTACCCTGAACAAATCTGAACAAATCAACCATTGACTTCACGTAAGTGCATTCAGCTAAGCACACCTAAAATTTATATATGCCAATAAGAGCCATTTAGCCTCTGCACTGTTGGCTCTGCTGGGTACAGGCCATTTAAAAGAACCTCAGTTAAAAGTACAAACATTTTTTAAAAAAATTACTCTCAGATTGGTAGGCTACAGTTTATATTTCTTTTTGCAGGAAATGTGGAGCAGCTCCTCTCTCAGCTGGGCTGAGACAGCCTTCCATGATGTTAGAAAGCATGGTTATTCTGTTGATAGAAAATCAGCAGGATGGAGCCTCCAGTAACCTCATCAACACAGTCAAGGGCTCCAGGTGTACATGTTCCTCTCCTACACCAACCTACCTCGTTGGCATATACATTATTAGGACCCGGGAGGTGATCATCCCCCTGTACTTGGCACTGCTGAGACCCCCACCTTGAGTACGGTGTCCAGTTTTGGGCCCCCTACCACAAGAAAGACATTGAGGTGCTGGAGCGGGTTCAGAGAAGGGCAACAAAGCTGGTGAAGGGTCCGGAGCACAAGCCTCATGAGGAGAGGCTGAGGGAGCTGGGATTGTTCAGTCTGGGGAAGAGGAGACTGAAGGGAGACCTTCTCGCTCTCTACGACTACCCGACAGGAGGCTGTAGCGAGGTGGGGATTGGTCTCTTCTCCCAAGTCACAGATGATAGGACAAGGGGTCATGGCTTCAAGTTGTGCCAGGGGAGGTTCAGGTTAGATANNTTTACTGAAAGGGTGGTCAGGCATTGGAATGGGCTGCCCTGGTGTGGGGTTTCTGTGGGTGTGTACTTTTTTGTTGTTTTTCTTTTCCCTGGACTAGATGATCTTAAAGGGTCCCTTCCAACCTAGGTGATTCTGATTATATAAAATACTAGAATACTCACTGTGAAGTCTTGCAAAAAAAAAAGGTACTTTGCTATAATGGCACGTGAAAAGCAAACTTGTATTTGCCACCTTGAATGGTACTACATTTCTCCAAGCTTTTGCCAACTCCTTTTGCACCAGTAATATATCAAGACCTGGGAAAAAAACCAACAGAGGTGGTCCTTCTGCCTATTGCACTTTTATACTATAAAGAAGTATCTGTAAGAGCAGTCAACAAAACTGTCCTCTCTCTACCTCCAGGATAAAAGGCAAAAATGCCTTTTTGTAGAAAAGCCTAAAATGAAATTTATAAATAAAGAAACCTTAAACCAGTCTTTTTAACATCTTGCATATGCACGAATCACAGTCTATCCTCCTAAAATAGGGTGAGGCCTTGCTATCAGAAATTGTAGCTCTTGGGGCCTTTGCAGAAGAATCACCTGTAAGCTTTCTCCAAGCCCGTGTGCACTACAAAAAAAAAATTCCTCCAGAGAAGTTCAGTAAGTGCTATTGAAGACAGTCCAGAAGTAGAACATTTCACCAATTAAACTAAATATTCCAAGTTCAAAGACTTAGATATATATTTTTTTTATGGGCCTAACATTAACAAAATAATAATAAAAAAGTAATTTTGCCTGTCTCAGTAGTAGGTTTTATCATATAGTCTTGCCCCCTGTTCCTTATTTCAACTATGTGGTGTTTTAAATGATGCTGTGTAATACATGAGACTGTATCAGAAACAGGTCACCAGATGATTTCCTGCAGCTGATTTATAGAAAAGAATATTCCTTAAAAAGCAAAAGTTCTTCAGCCAAGGTGCAAGTACTCAAGGATTTGTGGTAGACTCAAATTTTGTTATCGTCCATCTCACATTCTGGGCACGCTCTTTGGTTCTGTTATAAGAATACTGAAATATGTGGCAATAACCTAAAATGTTTGGAGCCACAGACTATCACTCAGATATAATGAGCTGCTTTATTATTGTATTTTATTTTACTTTATGTTATTGTTTTATAGAGACAGTAAATCAGAGAATTGATTTACCTGTGGAGTCCAGCTCAAAGGATACACTTGTAATTATATTAATTGAAGTCTTATATTGGAATCAGGGTGCATGCAAAACTTATGTTTTGAAATTATTTTGAAACAGAAAAATAGGCAGTTTACAAGTCTTGAATTTTCTCTTTTTCCTGGTGTTTGTTTTGACTTTTTCCTCCCTTAGCAGTGCACATTTGGCTATTGGCCAGGCAGTAAGGTAAAAGCCTGGAAGCAGCTGCACCTGTTTTTCAACTCCCAGGCACTTTTCAGGTTGGATCTCCTGATGCAGTAAAGCTGTTGGTGAGGAACCAGGCATTAAGGAGAGGACTTACAGGTGCAGAAGTGGTTCTGCTCCTGTGAGTAGCATGGTGGTTGGAAGGTCATTTCTCAGGTGTGAGGAGAGAGCTATGGGAGTCAAGAATGCATTCCTCTCTTCTGGGAGAAAAATTTTTTGGCTGATGAGATCTGTGCCTCAAGAAAAAAATGGCATGGGTGAGTGTTACTTAATACAACCAAGTCTATGTTTGTTCTACTCTTCAACTTTTGTAGAGGTAGATGAAAAAAATTTGAGAGTCTTAGAGTTGCCCCTTGAATAGGGGGAAGGTGGAGGATTTGGGGGGTGAAGAAGTGTATTGAGCCTGGGGAAAAGGAGAGTGTGAGGGGTAAGGTATTTTAACTTTTGTTTCTTACTGTCCAACTTAATTTAACTTCTTGCCAATTAAGATAACTTTTTCTGTCCATGTTAAGTCTGTTTTTCTTGATATGGTAAATGGTAAGTGATCTCAACTTGAATGACTGTCCTGTTGAGAAGGGGAGTGAGAAAGTGCAGGTCTGGCGCCCTCAACATAAGAAGGAAATAGACCTGATGGAAGGGGTCCAGAGGAGGGTCACAAAAATGATTGAGGGGTTGGAGCACCTCTGCTACAAGGACAGGCTGAGGG
>BJBW01009320.1:48950-77407 GCA_004320125.1 Scolopax mira
TACAGGAAGGCTGGAGACAGTCTGTTCACAAAGGCTGGCAACGACAGAACAAGGGGTAACGGGTTTAAATTAGAGAAGAGCAGATTTAGATTAGACATTAGGAACAAGTTCTTTACTATGAGGGTGGTGGAGCACTGGAAGAGGTTGCCCAGGGAGGTGGTTGAGGCCCCTTCCCTGGAGACATTCAAGGTGACTGGAGCAAGGTGAGGCTCAACAAGGCCCTGGGCAACCTGGTCTAGTTGGGGGTGTCCCTGTGACTGCAGGGGGGTTGGACTAGATGACCTTTGAAAGCCCAGATGATTCTATGAAAGTGTCTGGGAGGGCATTTGGCAGTCGCTGAGGTAAACCTGCCCCAAAGGGGCAACTGTGGTGGCAGTGCAGGAGCACTTTGAGAGGAGTGGGTGTTGTGAAATACAACAGATTGATCTAGAGAAAGAGGGAAAGGGGTTGTGAAACGGGGAACAGGAAGGCTGAAGAAAGTTAATCTAGGCAAGAGGAAAACAAAGCATTTGACTGAGAAATTAATAATTGAGGACTGTTGTTTTTTAAGCAATTTAATCAACTAACACTAATGGCATGTAAAGCTTATATAAAACAAAAGCTAAATGCAAACACTATATGCAAATTTCCATGGCTACTTGGGAAAAAATGAGGCTATTAATATATCTGTAGGCTCTAAAGATAGGTGATGTGTTTATACATGGTGAGCTGGCAGTAAAAAGTACAATGCTGCAATGTAGCCCTCAAAAGCAGAACTGAGGAGCACAGGGTATGAAGCAAACTCTTATTTGGGATTTAAGTTGGATTTGAGGGGTATGTGGTATCTGTGCCTCACGACGCTCTGCTATGCAATGGGCCCTGGCATAAGCCCCTGTCAAAGGATGTCTATTTGGTGATAAAGAGGCTGTGTTGTTTGTTCAGGTCCTTTCCTACCAGTAGTGCAGAGCCACTGTGCAGGGCAGGCAACCAGCACTTAATCTTGCTCTTAATAGCTGCCTCTTGCAATGTGTGTGTTTATTAAAATAGTGCTATACCCAAGTAGTTTTAGTGAGTTAATAACTCCTACTCTACCTGTTTGCAGGCTCCTTCAGCAGAAGTGAACAAGTATTACTGCAACAAACCTGCTCTGATTGTGGGCAGCGTCAGCTGAAGATACATCACCCCTTTGTTACTTGATTAGAAACTTCAGATGATAGCTTGGCTCAAGAACTCATATAAAATGCCGTACAAACACTTAAGTGGTATTTTCTGCTTTCACTGGGAGGTGCCAATTAAGCAGACTCCACTTCACTGAAGTTGTTTAAAAGGGCTGCAAGGTCAAAAGCCAAAAGCTGTGAACTAAGAGGGAGAAGGGGGCATTAAGGAAGAGCAGCTGTGTCCCTGCAGTAGGAGAAAAGTTTCCTCATTTGTGAAGCAAACTCTTATAGCCAGCAACAGAAGTGCAATCTTGCAAAGAAAATATCCTGCAGGTACTGCAATCTCTTAGAAGAAAGAAAAAAGGAATGTGCATGTGTGTCCCCTCCAATGGATGAAAAGGTTTGACAATTTCCTCCAAACTGCTGATCTGGTTGCTCTGTTTGTATTTGGGTGGTTCTCAATCTCTCCCCTAGTTCAGTGGGAGCAGCTGGGGTTTGTCCTGTAATGTTTGTGTCTTTTAGGTAATACATAGTCACTAATATCACTGAAAGGAATGTTAACAGCAGAAATAGAAGAAATGTCTGTATTAAAATAAAGAAGTCATTTCCTAGAGAAATATTGGACTACAGGCTGAGCTGTCTGGCCATAGTGTGCTCCAGGAAAGCCTCATTACGTCTTTCACTGGTCCACAGTAATCCTGGCCTCTCTTTCTCTGTTGATGGAAGGTGTTCATCACTTATAAGCTACAGACAGAGGAAGTGTGGATGGGAAACATGATGCAATCACACAAATATATACTTTCAATGCAAGCCATCACAGTGTAAATGCTACATATTCAGATAGACCTATCAACCCAGCAGGAAAATAGGTCTCTAAGTTACTGTGTCTCACTGGTGATTTGGGACCAGACTATAGGATCATCAGCAGTGTATCTTCACAGTTCTTCATGTGGTGTTTAGGGAAAAAAAATAATAGGCAATCGCTAAACTGCTGTGATTTTCAATTGTCTGAAGTGATGCAAGGAACCATCACTTCTTAATAAGGTTTTCCGGTTTCATTGCATGTGTTTTATTTGAAGGTAAAGAGTATTTGCACAGCCACTAAAATATAGTGGAGAAGAGCAGCACAGAATTTATGCTGCCCCTGGGGTTAAGAGTGTCTGTATCTGAGGGTTTATGTCCACCTTTTTTTCCAGGAATGTTTGTGGGTGAATTTTAAGTACTTTATCATGTGCAGGATTTGTAAATATACAGGAGCCAGGTTAGGGTCACTGTGCTTTTAAGATAGTTGTTGTAAGCCTGGCGTTTTCAGAAAGCACACGTATCTCTATGCAACAGACTTAATTCCAAGATGTATTAGCTGAACGTGCTGCACTTGTGCTAATTAAGATACATCCCAAAAATTAGACTTACTGTGCAGAAACTGGGAGTTTGCACATCTGAATTGGAGCTTTTAAAAACAGGAGATTAGTTCCTCTGATCACGGAACCAGTTAGCTTTTATTTTCTTTTTCTTGCTTAAGATGTCAGAGATAGCTTTAAACATAAATAATCTTGAAAAATACAATCATCTCTAGCCTAAAACTTGAGGATTATTGAATGGAAAAACAAAAAAGCTTCAGCTTTGTGTAAAGGAGCTAAATTGGTGACTGTGCCCAGTAACTTTAATTGAGTGTTTAGGATGCTTATCCAAACAGAGTGAGTGCTCAGAAATGTAGTACTTCAACAGCAGTTTGCAGTAGTGGTAAACAACCATCGTGATGTTCTTCCTTGTTATATTACAGCTTAAATGTTCTGTGATGCAGAACTGTTAGTTCTGCTTGTATATAGCTATTAGTTCGAAGTGAATGAGCTATTGAACAGAATTTCCTTCTAAAGAATAACTTCAGAGCCCCACGGCAGAAGGCCAGGTTCCCCAGACTGGAATAGAAGCTCAATGGTCAGAGTTGGCAGAACCATCTTGCACTGCCTTCCCATAAAAAATGTGCATCCATCTTGTCTGTTCTACCTCCTCCCTCCCTTTATTTATTTATTTGTTTTAATATTTAGGTTGCACAAACATAGGAAGTTGAAATGAAGAGTCTTTCACTCCCAGCAGTGATATATTGGAATACAGGTGTTAATATTGGAACAAATTATAAACCAGAGCAGGTCAAAACCAGAGCAGGTTGAATCACTTTGACCTCTTGCCAGTAAGGAATTAACAGAATTTACATTCAGTTCTCTTAAAGTTTTTCTACTTTTCTCTGTTGTGTCAGACAGTTGTGTTTACATTTCTGTATTTTGCCACTTTTTAATGGCACAATAAAGTAGGGGCTGGAGATAGTATTCCCATATAGGGTAGACACCTGAACAAAAGTACAGCTTTAAGATGATCATTGTTTTGACCTTTCTTCTCCTTTTCTGTTCAATTCATACTGTGATCAATCAATAGCTGCTGTGGGAACCCTGGGTCAATATAATTTAAACTAGTTTGTATGTCAGAATGATGCCATTTCAAACAGTGTAATGCTGAAACCTTGCTGTATAAATAAGTTTAGTAGAAACTAGTTTGGAAAAAAGACAGATATATTTCTTTGAAATATCTGTTTAATGGGTTAATTATTTTAACAATGTGATATCCTTTTTACAACATTTCTGAGCTGACGAGTCTGGATTTATGCTGATACAAATGTTCTTTATATAAACAGACCCTCGGGAGGTCTGTTATAGAAAAACCCTCGGGAGGACTGTTTCCCTAATCTCAATCAGATCATGGGAGAAAGTGAGAAAGATGGTACAACCATGTGAGGAATGAGTTTTGTCTCCCTCTTACCAGGTTAGTCTGAAGTGTTCTGGTTCATTAGCCCTAAGCATAACCCAGTTGCACCCCAGACTTAGAAAGTAGCCCATGTTTGTTACAAAGCTCCTTAATTGACCAATGTTACATTTTCCCCTATGAGAAAAACGTGTGTTATCTTAGTGAGGGAGCTCTTGTTCACCTGTAGGTGTTGAGAGGCATTCAGGCTCCCACTTACTGATCTGGGTAAGCCTCCAGTTCATGGTACTTTTCCAAAGCGTTTACTTTTTTTTTTTTTGTAAACAAAGAAAATCTTAGCTTGCAGACTTAATGGAAAACATGAACCATCTGTGAATGTTACTTGCAGCTCATTTGCTTCATTGGCAAATATTAAATGGTGTTGTAAAGATCCACTGAAATTATGGAAATGGGTTTTAATATTAAAATCAAAGTGCAATTAGAACATCTCACTGCATAATTGTTTGGCACACTAAGATAGTAAGCACAAGATACCCAGCTTTCTTATTTATTGGTCACAGGTTGTTTCTTTAGAACTACAGAAGCTGGGATACATTTTTGTATTTATATTTTTAAAATTATCTGCATGATTATGAGAAGGCAGTGCACACATTTTATTTTGTATAACTGGTTTTCTTCATTTCCAACCTGTTACCTCCATTTTCTCTAACTTGGCATCAGTTGAAACTTGCACAATTTAGGGGTGGCTTCATGTTTTACCTCTGTGTCTGTCCTTGTCTGGAACTTACAGTGTATTTGGTTTTAATTGTTGTTGAGACATAAGAAAAAAACCAGTTAATCACCAGTGTAACCCAGAGTGTTTTCTAAGTAAACACCATGTTGCAACAGACATATAATTAATCACAAAACCTACTGCTTCAGATCTCTTCAGAACTGAAGAGGTTTAAAACAAAAAAAAAAAAAATTGATTTAGTGTTGAAATTCCCAAACAGAAAAATTTTTATACATGTAAATGATAGATACAGTGTTATGGTGGCAATTTATTTGCCATGAGCACACTACAAATGGTCACTGCTTTGCTGTTTTATATGAAACAGGGAAGAATTATGATAGGTAAGAGCTGGCCAGTGATGCACTGATTCCTTGTGCTTTTAATTTATGTACAGGGTGCTCCGAGTAAGAATGTATTTACTGTCTCATGCAGCTGAACACTAGGAGCTCAGACCTGAAATGAAATAACAAGTAGTTAAAATTACTACATGGTTGTTTTTAGTGTAAAAGCTTTTCAGAGATTTTTTTGATTGGTGCTTATACAAGAGAGTCCTATTTCTGACTAGGTTCCCAGGTGCTATTGTAATGCAAATAGTGGTTTGTTTTTTTTTAAATGCACAGTGTAAGCTCAAGTCTAGCTTCAGTAGTAAATATTTAAGTACACTGAACGTTTGCTGAATGCCTTCGTATTCCTGTCATAATTGTTTTGTTTATTTATTTGTAGAATAATGTTAGTCTGGGAGAGGGGCAGAAAAGTGATTGTTAATGAGATCAACAGGAGTTTGGAGTCTTCAGTACTTTTCTGGATAGGTTGAACAAAAAATGCAGCAGGCAATTTCAGCTACAAGGTGAAATTATATTAGAATATTGTTTCTAATGAGGTCAGAGGTAGATTTCCAATCAGTGTTAGGGTGAATTACTTCTTGGGGAGCACTGTTGCTCTGTAGAAGACACACATTGCTGTTCTATGAAGACACACATTGCTGTTCTATGAAGACACACATTGCTGTTCTATTTGAGTTGTAGAGTACCTGGAAATTGCAACTCACTGAAGAGGTAACAGAGCAACTCCTGTAGCTTCCAGCGTGTCAGGTGGGGCAGACATGAAGCAGGCACCTATAAGCACACAAAGATAATGCTAAAACCATCCATTTCCACGATGGTTGGTTCAAGAGCCAGGTGTTTCCTCTTGCTCCTGCAGCTGTCAGGGTGCTCCAGCTGCACAACAATACTGATGCTGGGGCCTCTGGGTCTTGTCTAGCTTAGCCACTGCTAACCAGGGTAAGAATATCTATGTATTTAGTAAATGCTTCAATAACAAACAGACATTGAGTTCAAAAAGGATCTTTGATTGTTTCTGCTTGTTCCTTGTAACCCAGGAGTGATGGAATTCAGTCTAGTTTGGTCATGAAAAGCAGTTCTCATCTTGTAGAAGTTTTGGATACGCTGGGGCTCTTACCATCATTTTGTTCTTTGGTTGCTGAAAAACTACACAAACAAAATAAAACTGGACACTGGTCAGACAAAACTTCTCTTCCTAATTTACTCCCTGGCCTTCAGGTACCACCTGGTTCTCACTCTAATCTCTGGACCCTGAAGTTGGGGTCTAGAAGTTGAAGTTGGAGGTTGTTGTTTTAATCCTTGATTTATAGCCTGCTGCTGGGTGGGCATCTTACATAGCGTCTTCCCTGACTTCTGTGACCTGAGCTCATTTTGTCGTTGGACAAATATGTGTGTGGATCTACCAACACAGGCTGACAAGGAGTTCTGCAGTAGACCTACCTCTCATGGCCCTCTACCATGACAAAGTGAGTTGAGACATTTGAGTGAAGGCAAAAGGATCGTTTTGTGTATTCTGGGCCTTTCACTGAATTATTGTACTATAGGGTTTAGTGTGCAGAGGCTGACAGCCTTCTTGTCTCACTAAAACTAAATATGTGGATCAAACAAAACATTTCTCTAAAGGTGAAGAGGGAGAAAAAAATCTCAGCAAGCATCATGCAAATGAATCTGCCTTCTTAATACAATTTCCCTGCAAACACCAACGCAGTGCAGGTCTTTGTAATGTGATAAATCAGCTGAAGCAGCAGGCATTTAACTGAAGGAATAGCAACTTTTTTGAGAACCTCTGGAGGTTAATTGATGAAAGTATAAACACAACAGGAAGATTTGGATGTTTTCTCTCAGATGACAATCTGTATAGTCTATGCTACAAGATATTTATTTAACAAGAACTCTATGAAAATATAACATGATCGTTCCTCCTAAAAAAAAAAAAAAAAAACAAAACAAACCAACAACCCTTTATCCA
Source organism: Scolopax mira (assembly GCA_004320125.1). Lineage (NCBI taxonomy): Eukaryota > Metazoa > Chordata > Aves > Charadriiformes > Scolopacidae > Scolopax > Scolopax mira. The sequence goes on from BJBW01009320.1 coordinate 55,926, forward strand.
GTCCATAGTATCCCACTATCGCTGTGACATCCCAGATAACTTTGGATCTCTTCAGGGGTTTAGTACTTAGAAACATATACGTGCTAATCCACAAAGTAGATGGAGCAGGAAGATGACCTCCGAGCTGTGAATCCCCATAGATGGGGAACAAACAAAAAGGAATGGACTAAGGGAACGTCACAATATGAAGTTGGCACACGGTGATGATAAACAGTCAACACTGGCACAATGCTGTTGTTTAGTTTTCAACTGAGTTAGTCTTGCTGCTACCACAGGGAAAACTAATAACATAACAAATGAAACTATTGTTCAGTTTCATTAAAAAGAAATCTGATAAGATGGGGAAAATTGAATTAGCCAATCTCAATAGAGTTACTGCTTGTTGGAGCAAAAGCAATATCATCTCTAATAGAATATGTCCCAGATAGTTTTGGCTGGTCCACACAGTCATGGAGATAGAATTGTGTGTGCAGATCTTGGCACAGCCATGCAGCACGCTAATGTTAGCATTAGTGGGTCAGCACTCTCCATCTCCAGCAGCAGTTCCATAGCCAAGGCTGGCAATTATACTTGTTAGATCCATGTAATGAATTGATTTCTCTTGGCAAAACAGCATAGGGCTTCCTTCCAGTGCCTCCAGTGAGACTGACATGCCACTACTGAGTGTCTGTCAGGTAAAGTGTCCCCTGAAATCTTGAAGTCTGAATCGTAGAATGCTTTGGGTTGGAAGGCACCTTGAAGTTCATCCAGTTCCAAACCCCTGCCATGGGAAGGGACATTTCCCACTAGATCAGGTTACTCAAAGCCTCATCCAATCTGGCCTTGAGCGCTTTGAGGGATCTCATGCCCTAGCCGTCACTGTGGCTAGTTTGCCAGTGTAACTACTTGCATTTCTTTTTTAAAAAATAATTTCTGGAATCATAAAGCTGAAAGACTTTCATGCTCAGGCCTCTTGATGCTATAGGCCAATGTTGGTTTTATTGTGACTTTGAGTCTCCTGCCAAAACCTCAGCAAAACACTGCTGTCCATAACTATGTGTTTTCTCTAATGGTCCTATCTTGAGCTTGCAATGCTCTAAAAGCTTTTGAGCTTAAATGCTTGTGTTTCTTAATGGTGACTCAAAATTAGTATGACTAAGATAAGCTAAATGAGTACTTTGTCATTTTATGTTGGAAAGCTGAGTAATTATGACCTACAATTAACATAGTAGCTATGTTAATAGGACCTGTTAGGGTTCCTGAGCTACCTATGACACAACCCAATTCTCTGTCCTCTACCTTGTCATTGCAAGATGTCTTCAAGTATGAACAGACCAGATTGGGATGCCATATTTTGTATTTCTATAACTCATAAAATACAAGAGAGCACAGAATTTTAATTTGTACCTTTAGGTCATGTGCAAGTACATTAAATAGATTATCTAACCCGTAGGGTATGGAGCAGGACTTCATTTGCTAAAGTTTATGAAGTCAGTATTTGTTGGTAAAAGCTGAGGTGAGAAGGGACAAGATGCGACTGTCATATTTTTCTTTTTTTTTTTTCCTTCAGAATTTAGTAGGATACTGCAATGATGGATTACGCAGTAATCACACACAGAAAACTTTTTTTTTTTTCCCCAAAAAACCTGAAAAGTAAGGAATGAAAGGAGCTGTTAGGCTTTGAAGCCGTATAGGGTTGGGGGGTGAGGCAGGAGGGACCCAGTTAAAATAAAGTGATAATTTACTCAGGTAGGATCAATATATTTTATATGTAATATAAACACCTATGCGTGATGTTTGGCAACAAAAGGGATATTTAAGGAGGTTAATCTGAATTAAGATTTGCAGGGGATTACCTAGCTAGCATTAAACCCCTTTGAAGTCTCAGTGTTAGAATGTTCTTAATTCAGTTTAGATTCCTTATTTCTTATATAAATTAAGGTTATTTAATTCTGAATTAGAGACTTACCAATGCTTATTTTTACACCTCTATTCTTCTAGAATTAATTTTCTAGAGCTGCTTTTTCTTTTTTTTTTTTTTTTTAAGTAGGCTTTTGGCTGGCTTCTACTAATCAAAATGTTGTTGCTGTAGAGAGGTCTTCTTTTACCTTAGTGTGGTTGTCTGGAGACTTTAAAGTACTGCAGTGGCTGTTTGTTGCTCTATTGCTTGTTGTGTCTTTTAAAATATCTCTTATATCTCATTCTTGCAGAAGTGCTGCATTCTAACTGTTCAGGTTTAAATAATATGTTATCAGATTTAAAAGCCTACTGTCCTTAGATGATCAGAGTGAACTACTTCATTTTCAGTATGTGAGGAAATGAAATATTTTGTAATAGAAACTTAAATCTCCTATCTGTGGAATGAAATGACCTTGCATGGTAAAAGATTTACATTTAAGCCAATGGGCACTAAAACCTGCTATATACAGTTTTGTATTTCCAACTAGCTGTAACTCCATTTTATAAAATCTAAATGGAAATTGTATTCTGAACATTCTTATTTTAGCAGATTTAAATATAGTCATACAAATAAAACTATTAGGTGACAAAGGCTGAGGGGAAAAAGAGAAGATTTGAAGAGTAATATGTTGGGAGAGTGAGGATGTGTGGCAATTGTCAGAAAAGGTTCTTGAGCCACCGCTGAGATGTTCTTGAAATGTGAAACAATTACAGGGAGATGGAGATGAGTGGAAGTTTGATGTGAGTTTGAAACCCTAAATTAGGAAACAGCTGGAAACAGGTTCCAAGTGGGCTGCTCTATTGCTACCTATGGAGCTTGCAGCAGTTCTAGGAGTTTGTTACAGCATCACATCTGCAAAGACTTTTAAAAAAAAAAAAAGTCTTACTATATAATAATCTTTAGCAATGTTATTAACTGTTCTCTCATATACTGAAGGGCAGATTTCTCTGTTCTCTTGCATATTTTCTGACTTGTTTGGACTACCAAGATGTGAATGACATTTAAATGTCATTTGAAAATTGGTACGTAACTACCACAGGGCTACTGGTAGTGATGAGCAGGAAGGACTGTAGACTTAAATTGTATACTCAGGAAAATGGCTGTTCAGAATACAAAGAAAGTTCAATAAAATGCTGCTGTATCAGAACACCAAGAGGTTTTGCTAGTGGAGGAAATCTGGTTTCTCCTGGGCCTGTCCCTTGAAACCATATCTCTGCCACTGTGTCCTAACAGCTCCCTTTGTTATACCCCCACTGGGAGTTACTGCCTATCTTCCTCCTTTGGCTGGGAAAACTGCAGCTTGTTGTGGATGCCTGGATTTTGGTGTGCTGTCCTTGTGGTTGTGTTTCAACCACACAAGGGTAGGGCTTGAATTATCGTTGCCATCCTTGGAAGGGTGAAGGATGGGTGATTGGAAATAGAATGTTAATTTGGGTCTCACTTTTCTGCCAGCCATGAGCATTGTAGAAATGTCACATACCCAGGAGATGAATTGATCTTTCCATCAAACCTTGAGACATGAATATTTTTTAAATTTATTGGAGGTGTGGAGGCAGACATGGACAGGCAGTGCTTGTAGATGTCATGACTTCAGAGACAACATCCTATTTCTCATCTTGGTGAGGATTCTAATGTTCAGTTTTATTATAATGTTATAGCTTTCCTAATTTTGAAGAAACCATTTTGTTTTGATAGGACAGAAAATAAAACAAGATGACGTTCAAGGTAAAAGCTGAAATTACAGCTATTAGTAAGGTGACTGTGTTTAAATTTAGAGTGAAATCACATGGGATAGTGGAAGTAGAATGAAGCATAGTGGGCTCCTGTTGATTGACCTAAGCAAATCAATCTTGACCTTTTGGCATCCAAGGCAAAATTAAAGTTTGATTCACAAATATCATCTCACAAAATGAATTAATTTGAATAGGAATCATGAGCCTATTTGGAAATGGGTACCATTTTTGCTCTTCTGTAATCCAGGTGAACATTCAGGAATAAGTCAGTTCCACTAAGTAAGATTTAACAGCCTATCAAAGTTTAGAGTTTAAAAATCTGTGAAATACCTATTCCTAGGGAATAGTACTACATACCCATAACAAAGTAATTGTCGTTGGAGTCTCCATTGTAAGAATGTGTGTAGAAACATATCTCAAAGAATCTCTGAATAATCTCATTAGTAACATTTTCATTAGTGTGCCTTTATCTCTCTGCATTTCTCCATATGACTGCTAAACCACGGTTGAAGTGTTCTTCCAAGATAATTTCTATGAGTTCGTGTAAGCATTTTTGACATATTCAGATAACTTCTTAATCAAACTTGGAAGTGTTCATATTTCACATCAGCAGATTACCTTCTCAATAGTTCTATGGAACTACAATATACACTTTTATATTTTTATTATTTTTCAATAAGAAATAAGATGTAAGGATGAAATTTAATGAGGATCCAGTAAAATTCTAAATGCAGTTTAAGGTCTACTGCCTAAATTCATGTATCTTCGTTTCTGCAGAATTTACTTCTCATTAAACTAATGCTGCAGTTTTGTTGTTTAAACAGAGTTGTAACATGGGTGGTCAAAAACAGGGATGAGGGAATGATGTGTGACCATCTGATATTAACCATTTATGAAAAATAGTGAAACACATCTACAGTGGAAAAGGGGAGAAAAAAGGCTATTAAAAAGTGGTCTTGGTTAAAGGCAAAGCATAGGCAATTTAAAAATGATCAGTGCAAATGTGGGCCTCTTTTAAAACATCATTTATTAGGAATCTGTAAGGTGACAACTAAAGCAAGGAGGTGATTTTTCTGTAAGACCTCATGAATACCACAGTTTTTTCATATGCTTATGATATTGAAATGTTTTAACTGGAAACAATATAATCTTTATAGGTACACTTTTCTCTTATAAAAATTCTTATCGTCACTGCTTTATTAATTAACTGGGCCTGTGGCACCTTTGGAGAACACTCTCTAACATTATAGTCTATTTAACTGCAGATGAAGGAGACCTTTACAAAAGGAAGAGTGAATTATTGTTAATATGGGATGATGTTGAAGCTAAACTTTGTCTCAGTTGAGGGCAGGAAGAAATTCAGGTTTTCCATTTGTTGCATGCTCTCTTTCCCATATCCAGTTTGTTTTTTCAGCAATGTGATTTTAGAAGCTGTTAGAAATAATGGCCACATTCACATCAAATTGTGAATTCAAAGGTTGATAGAAACTGCTCTCTTAGCTTACTTCTGAATCTCAGGAAAAATCCAACTGCTGTTAGATAATGCTTTGTGTGCTATGAGATATATCACCCTTTTGATGGGGAGCAAACAATAGATCCCAGTAGTGCATGACTGCTAAAACATTACTGAGTGAGTAAAATTCATACTTTAATATCCTGGGCTTCACTTCAGCATTTTCATTTGTTGAAACCTGTAGCTCAAGTAACCATTTGTCCTGCATGATTTATGCTGTGGCTGTTTGACTACATTGGATTTCCTGTCTAAAACTCAACACTTTTAAGAAACAGAAAGACTTTCCCATAGTTGGCAGTTACTAAAACAACCCCCCCAAAAGTGCATATTTATTTTATGCACCAAGTGGTGTTTTTTTTTATTGTGTGCAAGTTGTATTGTATTCTGTAGAAGTTCCCATTAAAAGGATAATGATTTTTGTCACTTCTTTTGACTGGGAAGCATGGCTTGTTAGCCTAAACTTAAGCTGTGTTAAAGCAGAGGTCGTTTTCTTTGGAAGAGGGCAGTGTTCTTTAGACTGCAGTGCCTTTGCCGGCCTCTCTGCCTGGGTGCTGTGTTTTCTCTGTTGTAGGCAGCAGTCCCTGAAGGAGGCATTTCAGGCCTCTAGACAGCTGGCTCTGTTACTAGACTACCTTCTATATTCCTTCTCAGGCCTTTACTCCAAGCAACAAAAAAACATGATTTCCCTGGATTATGACTATATCAGCAAGACCCAATCCTATTTCTGTTTGTCACTGGGGATGCTCTGGCAAAACAAAGCAGTTGGGAAATTTTTCCTGAAGGGATTGGCAACTTAAAATTTGCTCCTATTTAAAATTAGAGATAAATATCTTTAGGTAAAAGGGTAAACTTCTAGAGTAAAGGTTAAAGCACAGAGTTCTGCCCAGATAGTTACTTATATTTTTTTTTTCCTTAATGCCTTGGGGTTCTGTTTAAGGCCGGGCTGCTTCTCTCCATTCCTGAATGCTTCAGGGCATTACTGATAACTGTTCCCTTCCCTTGGTATCTGGACTTAAAGAAAGTAGTTCCCTTTGATCTTACTGCTTATGAAGTTGCTTTCCTTTCCTCTTTTCCACCCCTCTTTTGTTGACTCCCCTCTCTTTGGGAGAAATATATCCTACCTGCTTCTACATATTTCTCATGGTTCTGCTAGGGTTTCCTTGCAGGCTTTCCTAGTTAAGCATACACACGTGCCCCCTCTGCATCAACACTGAACTACTTTTACAGAGGCATTCCAAGAACAATGAGTATCTAGGAAAAAAAAATAAAGTTCCACAACACTGTGTATCGAAATGTATTTCACTGTGTTGCATGAAATAAATAACACAAAGGAATCCTGATAATATGTGTCTGGTGTTACAGTAGAGTATTGTGCTAGAAGGTTTTTGAAGCAAAAAGAAACACGGCATGCAAATTTTCACAGCTACATTTTGTACTTCAGGTAAGTCTAATGCAAATGAGATAGAAATTGGTGACAGTAGACTAATAGCACTGTTTAGCTCTTAATATGCTGTACTTAATAATGACTCTGTACTTAACATTTTCAGAAGCAGGGTAAAAACAGCTCACTCTGCAGGAGGCCCCATGGTTCTTTGTTTCCTGTTTTTAAAAAATGAATATTCAGACTAAGACAAATCATGGAGTATAATGAAACAAGATAAGCATCTAATGTAAATTACTTCCAGTGAAAGATCACTCCATGTCATAAAATAGCAGCTGCAGTGGTTTCTTGAAAAAGTAATGGTGGTAAATAGACATAAAGTCATAAAAGACTATGAAATTACAGCAGGTTGATGCATCTCTATAATACAAACATAGATGAGTTTAGAGCAAATGCCTTCTGTAAAGTAAGAATTATGTTTAGACCTAATTCTTGTCCCATAGATCATCTTCCAATCATCTTAGGTGGAAATTAAGGCCATGACTGGGGCTGATCTTCATTTTGTCAAGTGCAACTTCCAACATGTCCAGCTCCCATTATTTCGATATTAAGGAAAAAGCCAGAGATAACTGAATATGTACTTACTACACTCCTAAGTCAGGCACTGTAATAATAAAAAGTGGAAAAACAGAGACATAGCCCAGTTTGCTTCTACTTGATATTCTAGATGAATGTAAAATAAACTTGTAACGTATATCAACTTCTGTTAAATAAATGACTAGGGCTCAAACATATATTCTGCATTTGCAGTGATAAAATGGCAGCTCTCTTGGTTGCCTTTCCATTTGTGATTTGTCCATACTGATGACAACCTTTTTTTAGCTGAGTGCACTGCTTATGGTGCAGGTTCCTGTCAGTGTGAATTTGATTCATTTTACCTTATTGCACCAAAGATTAAATCATGTCATTTCTATCTGTGGCTATGTGTGGTTGATTTGCGGTATATGTCTAACTGATGAATACATAACATAAGATTGATTACGATAGCATTTCTGAGAGTGTAATGATAACTTCTTATGGCTTTCAATTCTGTCATTGTGCTGGTGTCATGTTGGTCTGAAATGAAAGGCAGTTTGGGAACTCATGTTATACATATCGTATGATCTTGCAGAGAAATGTGGGGAGAGTAGCAATATTCAAATGAATGGGGGTGACCACATTTATTCATGATATTTGTCTGTACCATAAAAACTGTCAAAGTATTCTGATGTTTCACAACACCCTATAGAAAAGACATTCAAGGTAGTACAGTGAAAAGGAGTGAATTGACATCTGCATTTGAGTATTAATATAACATCAAGTATACGAGGGGCTTTCTGGTACCTGAATTTCGAAAGGTAAGTTTTCACATTGAGTTTGAGACTGTGAAGCCCGTTGGATTGCCTGTGACCATCTTCTCAGATACACAGTAGCTCTGCTTTTTTAAAAGCAGCTAGTGATTTGGATGCCAATTTAAATGCATCAGAACTAACAGAATTCTTCAAAATCTGTTAGCTATATGGCCTGCATGGGTATTTTTTTAATACATTTTTAAATACTAGCCCATTGATAATCTTAAAGAGGCTTGAAGCCTGTGTCAGCCAGCATTCAGAATATAAGCAGACAAAAGAAATACAGAATAGACGAAATAAAAATTTGAAGTTGCCACAGAAATACAGTAGCAGATCTGGGAATGTCTGTCTTATGTTTTGATTGAATTTTTTCAGAAGAAATGAAACATCTGGCATACTTGGCTTCTTGGATATGCTATTTATTTTTTGCATGTATGTATTCCAAATAATCTGACCAAACCAGAAAAAACATTCTAGGTGAAATACGGAATTTGCCTGTGGTCTGAGTCATGGAAAAAAGGTAGCTCTTGTTCCTGAGGAAGTGAGCGATTTGCATCATCTCAATGGTTAAATGGGCTAAATACAGATGCCACATATCAGAAGAAATGCTAAAAGTTTCCCTTCCAGAACTAATCTGTTGCAGAAAGGTCCATAAAATGTATCCCAGTGGAAATGGGCATTAAATACCCAGGAATCTTCCTAGAAAAAGTGAAGGTCTAATGGCCACTAGATGCTTTCAAAGTTATGTTTCCTACTTTGCATCTCTACAACTTACCCCCCCCTTCCCTTTTTTTTTTTTTTGAGGACATGTAGATTTTTAGCTTGTGGCTACAGCATGTTTTATTGAAGCCAGTGGCCATACTTTCTGTTTTCCTTTTATTCCAAAATGGAGGGGTGAACTATTTGCCCCGCTTTCACAGCTAAAACCATGGAAGTTTCACTCGTGGTTGTAACTACGTGCTTTTCAATAAGTTGGAAAAGGCAGAGAGCACAATAGAGCCACAAGCACAGCAGGAAATAAACTTCCTGCCTTTCTTGCAGGGTTGTGCAATAGGAAAAGCATTTCAAAGAGCATTGGCTGTGCTGACAGTGTTGGAATAGTGGCTACAGAATCCAGCTCTTGCCTTGAAGTGTTATGCTCAGAGAGGTCTATTCGTATGTCCCCTGTAAGCAGCCTGTGCTGCTTGGAGAGAATACTCAACTACTAAATGTGTTTCTGGCCAGCTCATGACTCCAAATAACAGCAAACCACACAGACTAACAAGATGTTCATTGTCAAAGATGATTCAAATGCAATGATCATGCTTCTACTCTGTTAACTGGGCCTTCCTATTTGTATAACAATGTTTGCAAGTACTACTTAAAAGCTGGAGATGTTAATTAAGCTGTTCAAATAGTGTGTACAATACTTCAAATTAAAAGCAGATTTAATTTGTCTCTAACCACTGTAGGAATGCATTAGGGACTGGATTGTCATAGCCCTTGAAGACATAGTAGTCAGTGTGGTTTTCTGACCATTAGTTGAGTGCTAATGGCAGATACTATCTGGAATTAATTGCTGATTATTATTATATCAATATACATATTTTATCTTGCACATCAAGCATTTAAATTAAGAGATTGTAGTTTGATGTGTTCTGATATGGCTTATAGAGCACCTTTCCTAGTTGTTTCCTTAGGTTCAACATATGTTTACTGAAAGTTGCTTCCTACTATTGGTGGTATTCCAAGGAGGTATCTTTAAGAAAACTGTTCCTCATGCAATTTTCAGGTCTTGTACATTCTAGCTGGTGCTCCAGTCAGCATGTAAGTGTTCCTTTAATTTAACTGAAAGTTTATTTTTGAAAGAGAAGGGGATCAGTAAAAAATCTAATGTTTTCACCGAGTATAGTTCATGCTGATAAGCAAGTTAAAATAGTCTGTCCTGAACGTACAAGTAGCTATGAGTTTTGTGTCAGTGAAGTGTTCTTAATGTCTCAACTCACAAAGAAAAGCACTATTTTGTTTTATAACCTTGCAAATTATCATTTTTGTGTGATAAAGCATGCATTATTTCTGGTGAATAGTTCCATAGACCTTGTATTCCTGGAAACTTGGGCAAGCCCAAGGAGTCCTCCAAAAGCACAGAAAATCACCTTTTGACAGTTCATGTTGTTTGGAAGTTAAATACAGGATCAAATAAGAAGCTTGGGCAGAAAGGGCTGTATTATGAACAATTATACTTTTCCAGAGAGATCTGGGGGATGATGCTTGGTTTTGATTAAATCAATTTACTCATTCCAACGAAACTTAAGTTCTACTTGCCCAAATTATTTATGGTATGGATGATGTGCCTTGCGTTACATGCTTTTTCTAGTCGTTATATAAGAAAAATCTCTGCGACAGAGGTGTCTAAAATGCATGATATGCAGTAGAAAGGGGAAAAAGGAAAAGAGGGAAGAGAGAGGGAAGTCAGACTGACAACACAGTTTTTGTTTGCTTGTTTTGTGGAAATAAGCTGAGGAGTATAACATGTGGCTAAAATCAAAGACGAGTTTTGCAAATATCTATGTGATCTTTTATGTATCTTTAAAGTCTTATGTGTAATGTTTGCATACCTGCCTTCCCTACAGGTCCCTTGACTGGAATGCTGTAATTGCACCCTTGGGGACTGATATTTTGTAGCTCTCTCCAGAATCACTTCATTGTACACCTCTCTAAATTGAGTTGCTCTTTTCTAATTACTGAGACTAATAGAAGCAGAGGGCAGGGAACCTTCACAGTTTCAACTGAAGAGTTTGTCTACTTCAAACTGAGCATCACTTCTTAATAAATTGCCTTCTTTTTCTTTTATTCTTTTTTTTTTTCTTTCTTTCTTTTTTTTTTTTTTTTTTTAAAAGAGATGGGAGGGAAATCATGTAACTTTCCTTTAGTAAATGCAACACTTTTTGTCCTCTTTTATTGTGAGTGTTGCTAGGAAATTGAGTTCAGAGTACTGAGGACACAGTTCAGAAGTTTTGAACCCTAACATACCTGCTTTACTGGAGAAGAATAATGAAGCAGAATGGCCACAACTGCTGGAATAGTTTCACTCTATTGAATTGCATCAGCTTTAGACAACTAGATTTGAACTGTGACATGTGAAACAGAATGCAGTAAATAGCACGGCTGTGTGCACAGCCCAGTCCCTTTCTTCATCCTGCCTCTCTCTGTAAATCTTTATAGCTTAGAATTCAACATAACCTTCTTTCTCACCAATGAGAATGAATTTTAATAATTTTGAAATGTCTAGACATCTGAACTTCAAGATATCTGAGCCTGACACATATCTTTGAATTTCTGTTATCTACATCTAATGTATTCAGTTCACATAGCAGTTTGTTTCCAATTAAAATGTTTAAGTTGCAAAAAGATACTGGAGAATTTGAAGTGGTTTTAGTAGTGATAGGAGAACTAGTTCAGGCAAAATAAGATTCAATTCAAGCATGGGTAGAGTTTATGGGATTGTATGGTTTTTGTGTTGTTTTATTTTTTTATTCTCACACTCCTCTGTAATTCCTAATTTTGGACAGAACAGATGGACTGAAATTCTCTCTCTACCCTAGTTTCCCTTCTGGGAGAAGACACATTCACAAGGAGATATTCACTGTATAATTGAAGTACAGAACTGGCCTGATGCATTTCTGACCAAATGAGATCTGGAATAGAGCAAGAAAGTGAGTTTTTGCATGACTTCTTTAGCCAATGGAAAAAATATATCCCATTAAAAAAAATAATAGGAAAATAGCCAAGGATCAAGTCATTAATCAAAAGGAAATTATACAGATGGGTTGATTAATGCTGGATAAAACAAAGAAGAGTTCCCATCTGAGGTGGCTTAGAAATACTACGCTGGTGATGTGACTGTATCCCAGATCAGATGGAAATGATGTAGAAAGTCTGGGTTTGCCTGAGCTCTATGTGAGCACAGGGTTGTCATCATTCATCCAGGAACCTTGTTGCACTGCTTCTGCTCCTACACAGTGAATTAAATGCAGGTTTAGGCAAGCACAGTAACTACTGCATATGGGGAAGGATTAAATTCATTGTCCAACTGAGGTAATGACTGTACTATGCATGCTCAGCTCTGGTTAAAAATGAAATTAAGCAAAAATCAGTTCATCCATGAAGATGAACAGAATCCTGGTAGGTTAAGTTGTAGAGTTGACTGCTCAGGACAAGATGCTGAGAAATTGCAATAGAACACAGGTTAGGGCTGCAGACCTTATGTGGCCCTGGTGGGAACATTCAGCCACAGCAGAGACCTGACTCAGTGACCATACTGTTTTTTGAGCAGATGCATCCAATGACAGTTGGGATTAATTTGTGGCTGGTGACAGCAAAGACTAAGACAACCTCAAAATGTTTTTACCAAAGATGCCCAGTTCCTGCGGGAATAGCCTTTGCGACAACAGGCTTAGGCAAAAGTAAGAGTGTTTAGCTTTTACAGTGCTCTGCTCTTGTGCAAGCACTTAGAAGTGAGATACATTTGAGAGCTTCAAGACAAACCAAGCTGGGCTCAGGGATGCTTTCCTGTGCTGAATATGATTGGAGACCAGAAAATGAGTCAAAGTGTTAGATGAGTTGACACTGCTCCTGTTCTGGCCTGGTTGTTTATGGCTGGTGTTGAAGATAGCAGACTGGTTTTGATGAACCCTTGCCAGAACCAGCATGATGTCTCTTTGCTCATGGTGTGGCATGTAATACTTTACAAAGGTAAAGGTGACCCACGAGCCTGAAAGGCAGACTTCTTCCCACTACTGGATCTAAATTCTAGTAAGTACCCACCTATGGCAGAAAAGAGAATAATTATTATACACTACCTCTGCTATGTAAGAAAATTACTTAATTAGCCCTTTAGTGGGGCTAGCCTAAAACGCTAGCCAGGTGGTTTAGTAACTACAGGGAAGAGAGGCTACGTTTTTCCTTTAACAACTTGTTTTCAATCAAGCAAGCTAAATTTCTTCAAGATCAGTCTGCCATGAACAGAAAATATTTGATTACTTCAGTAGCTCTCAGTGTCTGACTTTTTTTTTTTAAGCTGATATAAACATCTGGGGCAGCAAATATACATACTTCTGCTTTTTATGTTTTAACATTATTCATGGACTGAAACTCAGCTTGAAATTGAAACATAAGAGGCGTTAGAATTCTGCAAAAGCACTATTTCAATTTACAGTATAGAAACAACTGAAACTGCCAACTGGAATGAAGTTTACCAGCATATAGAAGGCAGAAAGCGTGTGTAGCGTAATGCATAGTGCAGTGAAACTTGCTTGTAAATCACACTGTCTTTTAAAATTCAAGTCCTTATCTCTGGCAAAGTAGTATGCTTCTGAAGTATCACCCCGTGCCTGAAATTACTGTACCTAACAAATACCGCGTTCTGTTTGTGAAATAAACTGTGAGAAAGGTGAACCAGGCAAATTATCTGCTGTAGATAAGGGACAGATGTTGTAGTCACTTTTGCATCTTGTTTGTGTCCTGTCTAGGCAAGAATTCTAAAATTTCCAAGTTCTTCAAATGTTAGATGTTATAACTAAATCTCAAATACTTTTATGAAAGTTTTCTGCCTTCATGCTTGCTTTACTGGTGGTTATTCTCATACTTGGTAAGTCCTCAGAGCAGGAACAAGAAGAATAAATCACACATTTTCTATCCTGTACTTTGAAAGTGCCTTTAAAATGTAGTAGTGTTACCTATCTAGCAATTGTTCCCAGCAACCTCTTGAGATCTGAGCTATTAACTACCAGTGAATGAGTATATGTGCTGCGGCCTTTAACCTCACCTTTGGGTTCTCATTTCTGATGTTTCTTTCAATAACTTCACTGTTTTCGTTTTTTTGTTTTTTTGTTTTTTTTTTTAAACTGCCAGTGGTTGGTTGTTTTTTTTTTCCAGAGCCATGTCTCACGTTTTTGGGCTGTATCCCCGGGATAGAAATACTTACCTTTTCTTTCATATCTCATGTGTAATTTGTTGGCCTTGACAATTCCTTTCATTCTGAAAAATATTGCTTTAGAGAAATCAGTTTTAAAACCAAGCAGGCTATTTTTGTCTGTAGCCATTCCAGAGAAATACCAGTTGCCAACTTGTCTTGAATGCTGCAGCAGTAATCAGTACCTCCAGGTAATGTCTTCTGACACACTTTTGTACAAAAATATTGCTGAAAAATCATGATCTGGCTCTTCTTTTTAGGCAAACAAAGGAAAATGCTGTGGGAGAGAAAAGATGAAAGCATTTACTTTCTCCGCCTTGGAATAAGGGCAATGAAAAGAGAAGAGGAAATGTCAACATGGGATCTTGAACTTGCTGAGGATGGGCAAAGGGACACTGTTGTGCCTCTGAAGGAACTGTCACCTTAAGTTATGATGCCGTGCTATGGCAGACTGCCACCTCCTACATGGGTATAAATGGCTCAGCTTCCCAGGCACACCAACTTGGACAATGTCAAGGAGGGGAAAAAAGGAAAGAAGCATGTTTGTCAATGTTAAGAGAATAAAAAAAAAATTAACTAAACCTTTCCCATCTGCTGTGCCAGTAACTTGAAAACTGACCTCAAGGCTTTAAATTTTTTTTTTTTTTTTTAATTATCCCACAGGCTTTTGAGAGTGGAAAAAGTGTTAAAATGGATCCTTTAAAATTCACCTTGCGTAGATGGGGATGCAGTCCACTCTTCTCCCTTCTTGCTAGAAGGTATACGAGGGAGATGGAGCACACATACCAATATGATGCTACAGTAATAACCTGAGGAAAACATGAGTGTCCCTGGGGAGAAGGTGTGATTACTGACCCTATGCAGCATGGAAGCCTAGGTGCTATGGATCATGTGGAGTTTTGGGAGTAATGCTTCCTCTTCTCTTCGTTTTCATGGAATAAAGTTTCTTGCCCAAGTGAATTGCAGCTTAGAGTTGAAAGTACTTTGCCTATGTACAGCAATGTCTGGCACAAGGGGGACCTTCAGCTTCATTTTATGTCTACCATCGTTCCAGATATAATTTCAAATCAAATAAAGCTGTAGTTAATACATTTTAATGATGTCTGGTCTGAACAAGACAACCTTTTCCTTTGATTGTGTCTTTAAAGAAAAAAGGCCTTTTGTCCTTTTAAAAATATATATTAAAAAAAAAGTGCTCAAACAGCTTTAGAGAAATCCTTTGAATTGGCTTAAACCACCAATGTATTAGGCAGAGGAAGGATTCCCTGGAAAGGTGCAGAAAACCAAAATAGTCTCTCTGCCTGGCTGATGAGGAAAAGTTGGCCAGAGCAGAGAGCTGCCTTGGGTGAGAGGGTGTGAGGTGCAGCAGAAGTACTTGTGTAAGGAGGAGAGTGGACAGAAACCTTGTTTTGTCTTTCAAGGGGCATGTCCTCCCAAGCAACCGAAAAGCTGTGGCTGTGCTGTGAGACTAGAAGCAGGGCAAGGTGTTTCTCCTTCCTTGCTTGTTCTACTCGTGAGGTGGGAGATGGCACCATGCCCCAGTGACTCCCACCTTATAAACATATATGTATTCAGCTTTTCATGATGGCTGCTTGAGCACAAGTGCTGGAAACACAAACAGTTCACTCTGGGACTGAAGACTGTCCTCTAGCAAAGAGATCCGTTGGAAGCATCAAGTGATTTTTGACAGTGCCAGCTGACACTTGATTTGACACTATATATGGGATTTTCACCTATTTTTAATCGCTCACAATTTTCAAATGAACTTGAAATTCAAACAATTTCTTGTAATTCAAACTTTTGTGGGGGATAGGTAAATCAGGCTTCAAGGGGAGTGTAGGCAAGAAAATCTATATAGCCAGGAAACAAAGCAATTGAAATAATTGAACCTATTTAAGAGCTTGCTTAGTAACAATAGATCAAGCTAATACTGTCCATTATGTCCCATAGCCTCCAATTGATTTTGCAAAGGCAAACCAATGCATTCCTAGTGCTTGGACAAATCTCCAACTTGACCCTGACATAAAATTCAGCTGCTAGAGAGGTGTACATGGATCTAGCACTGCAAGAAGGAAAAGTGTTTTGTCAGTAGCGTTCAGAACCTCTCTTGTGGTACTCTGCTATACATGGGATGGAAGAGGCCATCTCTGAGGTTTATAGAGGAAATATGAAATTAGTTTATTTTTCATAGATTCTATAGCTTATCTTTTTGTACTTAAGAGACAGTTGCGAGTCTTTTTTTGTATCTTTGCAGTCTTCTATTTGATTCCTCAATATGCTTATTTTCTCTTTTACTTGTAACCTGGTCCTTACTGCTGCTCTCACGCCTGGAAATGCTTTTAAAAATGCAGTTTGTTACTGTTACCAGAGGAGTGCTTGAGTTTTTAACGTGTCTAACGTTGACATCCAGGTGTCCGTGGATGTATAAAATAATGTGTTTAAAATTGAGTATAGTTAATAAGTCACTTTGAGGGAGATTCGGGAATCGGTGGGAAATATCGCATTCAAGACTATGCTTTGTCTTATCTGGTTACATAGAAATACATTAATATCAGGGGAAAATCACAGCACCTTGAGTTTAAACTAAATCTTGTTTGTGTCTCATTATAAGATACAGGTCTATTTAATGTTCTTTTATTGTCTCTTTTTTTTTTTTTTAGGTTAAAGAACTGATCATGCTTTGCTTGACCCTGGCACAAACCTCTGACAAGCCAAGCAAACCCCTTCTTTTTATCCTTCTTTGATACTATAATGCTTTATACAGGCGCAGTATAAAATCCTTTCTTCTACCCTTGCCATCTGATGTCTTAGAAATCGGATTTATCTATAAATGTTTATTCTTTTATATCCTCTATTCTAACAGTGTAAATATTTGACTTCACAGTTGTGAAGTTAGTATAACTTTCACAGTAAAAACTTGGCTTAATTAAAAACATCAAAATACGTGTCAGCTTACTTGTCAATGTACAAGAGGATGGGCTGGAATCAGCTACCTACAAATGCTGCTGCACTATCTCTTTATTCCTTTTTGCAGAACATCTCTCAAAGGAGGATTTTGCAGCAGTATAATGGCACTTATATAAAGCTAGATAATGAGAATGAAATTTTCTATTCTATCAGGCACCTCTAAATACAGAAAGTTAGGACTTATTCTAAAACTTCCTATAAATACACTTTCTAAAAATATGCTGTTACATGTGATATAAGATACACTTGTACAAGTATGTCAGAAGTGACGCTAAATTTTAAATACCCTCTTGTTTTTATGCCTAAAATCATCTCAAAGTACAAAAAAAATATTTAGAGGTCAAACTAAATGAAATAGTGATACAATCAGCTTGGCATATAAATTTTTCATTTGCAGTAGTAATTGCTTAAAGATGTAAAAGAAGAGATCATCTTGAAAACTTGCTGGAAGTAGAAAATAAACGTATGGATAAATGTACGGGGATTACTTAGATCCATGACAGTTCTGTATTTGATATTACAGCTAAATTTTATCTTTTTCCTGGAAAATAATACTGTTTCTTTTAAGTGTAAGACTATCTAGGATAATTAGTTGAGGGTGGTGAAGGTTATACCACAGGATGAGACATTCAATGGTAGTAGAATTTGGGCAAATAGAAAGTTAGATTGCAAACAGCAGCACTTTAGGTTTTATACAATGCAATGCCAGGTGCAGCTTGATTTCATAAAACAATAACCCCTGGCTGATGGAGTGTAATATGGCACATCTTCAAGAATAAATGAGACAAAATATTCCAATTACAGGCTAATCTTACTTCTTTCTATCCTGAGCCAAGTATTTACCTCAATTGTTCAGCAACAAATTACCCCAGCAGCACAGAACTACCACAGAGGATAACAAAGCAGTGTCTGCTCAGTGAGATTAACTGTTGATCAGATTCTCATATTGAGAGTTCTTGAAGGAAAAAAAGCAAACTAATTCACAGCAGATGAGACACTGATGTCTTGTTCTTTGTCTTCAGAGGAGCCTTCTGTGCTGTGTTCACCAGGATTTTTTTGGAAGCTGCTTTTTGAAGATTTGTGCGTGCCTTCTGCACAACACATGGTGCAATAAAAAAAAAAATCAAACTTACAGGAACAGTTTTATGAGGGGTGGGAAAATCTTAGAAGTGTTGAGCAGTGACAATTAATGCATGTATTCAGCACCTCTGAGGGATTTAATTGATTTGTCTTTAACTCTTTCGTGTATATGTGTCATAAGAACATATTCCTTTTTCTATTCTTTTGGATTGTGGTTTCAAGACTGAGGCTGATTTTCCCCTGCAAGCAAAACTGAGACACAGAGAGACAACCAATGGAGATACTGGTTTCAGCCGCACTGTGAATATAAATCTACATATTATTGTGTTGAAGGTGTTTTAGTGAATGATATTAACATATGCACTGCAGTTGGACTTAGTCCTTTGGACTCTGAACTTCAGTACTGTCCCTCTCCACCCACTAAATATACTTTTATCTAGCTGCTCTAATGATAGCCTTTCTGTGTTTTCTTCAGTCAGAGCTATGGATCCCTCGCAGGCATCCGTGGCATCCACTGAGGATTGGATGAATATCTTCAGTTTCTTACAGCTGATTAAATGAATGTTGTTGATTCACACAGACCCATCATAGTTTGAAATGCTTCACAGTCAGGTACATTGCACCAACCATCAATTAGTTTGTGAATATTTTCTACAGCTTAAAAATCTACTATTACCATGATGGAAACTGCCACTTGACATGATGCATATATTTTAGACTATGAAGATCAGCTGCATTTTTAAATATGTAAAACTACTGCATTGGAATATCTATATGCAGGTAACAGAGCAAACTTGTCCAAAATTTTCAGTGAGTGGTTAACGGCCATCATTTGGAGAAATTTGGGGTTTAACCTAGCAGGGTACCTTAGTATAACACTTCACCTATGTCTTCTCTATTATTAAACACCCAGATCTAGGTTAACTGTGCTGCTTAGCAAGCACAGGCTGCAACGAGAGTTCCTGACATCAGCCATTTCCTTGCTTTTTTGGAAATATTCTCTCACGGGAGACCAAGCAGTATTTAAAACAAAACCCAGCAACCTTACGTGGTCCCGAGTTATTCCTAGAACAGCCCAGACAGGGACTACTGATGATTATCTATCTGCTTGCCACTCAGTTAAAAAATACAGGTTTTGTTGACCTGGTTTCAGATTGCACTGAGCAGCATGCTCTAACTCACTTTAGGCAACAGTCGCTGAAAATCTGAGGTAGTTGAAAGCTACAGCAACATCATAGAATGATGTGAAAAACACTTGAAAAAAAAGATTTTTCAGAATATTAAGTTTTGAGATTTTGATTAAATGTGGTGGCTATTAATGTCAATGTAACAAGCAAGAAGGTTCAATGAGGGCAAGTTCTGTTTGTTTAAGAGGGTGAGATTATTGACTTTTCAGCTGCTCAGGTCATGGATAGCTCTTGAGAGAAGAGATGAGAAAACACAAGACATACCCAAATCCAAAGGTGTGGATTAAAATCAAACCTTTGGAGAACTAATGTAACGAGCATTTGATCAAGTGCTGGACCTCCTCAGGAGGGTAGAACAGGTGAATGAGTTGCCTTCAGCTGGAAATACCGACAAAAATTACCTACTTACTTCAAAACAGAACCCAAGGAATGACTTTGCTGTTATTTTCCCTGTACGCTGTGAGTAATTGAGTACGCTCACATTGTCATTTTAGCTCCAGCAGAGATGTTCATCAACATGGAGTAGGTCTGTTGCCTCATGTGCAGATTGTCTGTAACACTGTAAACCAGATTATCAAGGTGCTTGCCAATGCTTTGGATTCTCAAAATATCCTTGAGACACCTGCAGTCAGCCAACTGCTATAGACTTGGCCAGGCAATGCTGTTTGGCAAATAGGAAAGTGGTCTCATTACAGATGGTTAGATTTAACATACCTGCTCAGAAAAGTACATGACTGATCATTTAGCTAGTGAGATAATAAGGTTAATATTCCAACAGGTTGTGATTTGGGCTTGTAATTATGGTGTGGTAAATTCTGTTGTTTTGTTGTTTTTTTTCCCTGTAGCAATTTAAAGTGAAACTGAGTCTTTTTGTAAGTTTAATTGTTTCAAAACTCCACATACTCACTTTACAAACTGTTCTAATAGTCCATGTTCATGTGAATGCATACATTTTATATCAACAATATATAAAAGGATCCTGCTTGCTTTCTCCTTTCATGTAAACAAAAATTTGGGGGAGAAATCACTTTTTTACATGCTTCCTGGCAGGAAATTTCTTCAAATTTAAGTGTTTCCCTTAGTCTGCCAGGGGCAGGTGCTCCTTTGCAGGGTACCTATAGTACGTGACTCTTCTTGGGAAGGTGTTATTATAACAGGTTCAAGTATGTCTTTGTGCATTGTATTGGAAAATAACTCTGAATCCAATAATAATCCAATCTGCTGAGAAGATATGACCAGAGCTGGATATGGGCAGACCCAGTGCTCAGAAACCTGGTTAATATACTGTTCTGTGTCACCATGTGGCCTGTCATGTGGCCATGAAGGACTCGCTCTTGCCTCATGGCCTTTTCTGTAACCAGGCTGTGTTCACCTAGTAGAAATTTAGCTTGGATCTTTAAGTCTTTGGTGAGGTGCCACACTGTGAGAGCCAGGCTCTAAATGCAAGAGATTGCCCCGACCAGAGCTAGAAAAGCTCTGTAATGCTTCTTGCTGTTTCCTAACAGCAAGGCTTCAAACCCCATTTTCCCAGCCCACTGTAATTCTACAGAAAAATGGGATAGAATCAGATATGCAACTTGTTACTTTTGTACCTTACTGGGCTAAAAAGTTTTTATGTATAATGAGTGGGTTTGGTGGTTTTTAAGGTATGTATTTCCTTAGTTGTAAAGTTGTATTAAAGCAAGAGAGGTATGCTGGATTATAGCATATAAAAGACTGTGATGGTCCTGAAATTCCTATTGGAGGCCTTAAAAATGTATTACTCCTGTATTTACAGCAAAGAAGCAGCCTTTCTGCTAATGCCCTGAAATGTATGCCAGATCTTCAGGGCATGCTACATAACGTGGCCCTAAAAAGAAATGTCCTACTTTCCAAGACGAAGAAGTTAAGACAACAAATTACAGAATTAGACGATGAGGAAATAATGAAGGAGACATAAGAACTAATTGCAGAGAGAGATGTCATGAAAACATTTCTAGAGTTGTACACTAGGGCAATAGAAGTGGTGCTAAACTAATTTGCACATGCACATTAAATGTATTAACTGTCTTCTTTCCTTATGTAACATATCTAAATAATTAAGATGTGCTCTTTATATAACTAGAAGGACATACTCCCATAAGAAAAGTTTAAGGGGTAAGGAAAGGCTTAGAAACAAAGATTTTCTGCCCCTTTAGCTGTAAAATCACAGGCTAAGAATTGTTTTATTTATTCCATAATTGTTTAGGCCACACTTGAGTGAGATGTCCTAATGGAGATTCAGGAGAGTTTCTTTTGCTTCTTTGTCACGGCCAGGCGGAGGGGAGCAAGTACACCGACACGATGTAGGATCATACAA
>BJBW01009320.1:77631-154349 GCA_004320125.1 Scolopax mira
GACATGCTTGACAGTCCAAGGACTAGCCCCAACACTTCTTCCAAGCTTAAGTTGGGCTATGGTCATTATTACTTTTGGGGTATGTATGTTGGATTTGCTGCACTCACCATCTACAGTGGAAGTTCTCCTTTCAAAGGCAGAAATCAGATCTTTGGTCTGTTTTTGGATATTTTAAAATCTATCTTATCTTTTGCAATGAACTGAGGCGCAGGTTGGAAACCAATTCTGCCCAGGTTACATCTGAAAATAAGTTAGGTAGCCTCACTGCAGCAAATGGAATTGAGATGCAGGTGTGTGCAATCACATTGTTCAGGCAATTGAGTGCAGCTGATAAGCTACTAGGCCTCAGTTCTCTGTGGGTCATTTTGAGAAAAGGTGTGGTGTTTTTTTTTTTTAACTTTGTGTTATGTTTGTGTAGTGATGATCTTTTTATACTGTGGATATTTGTATTGGAAATCATCAGGATGTATTAAGGTTTTAAGATTAAGTCTTGGTTTTCTATGCTAGAAACCACTGAATAGTTGGAAGCAGCAAACTTGTTTGTACCTCCAGTACCAAGCAGAGGCACTGTGGAGCTCATATGCAAGACAGCCTTCAAAAGACTAGCAAAGCACACTGTGGGAAAGAGAATATTACTTCTTACTATTGGCTGCAATTGAGAATAATTTGGATAACTAATCAGAAGAGTTTTATTTTGTTAAGACTTTTTCTGTTCTCAGAGTTTTAATTTTAGTTTTTGAAGTTCTTCATTAGTAATGTTAAAAGTAAAATTATGTTCTTAAGACAATTGCAGAAGCTGCTGCCTTCTGTTTGCAGGTATGCAATGTGATGTTTCAAAGTGCTTTTCTCCCTTCAGTGCCAAATACCTCTTAATTTTATTTGGCACATAGTAAATATTTATTTTTGTTCTCCTAGAGATAAAGGATTTGCATGCAAGGTTCTTTAATTGTTTTGAAACAATATTTGTCTTGATAATTGGATGCATTTATCCTGTTGCTGCTTTTTTGCCTTTTTTTTTTTTTTTTTTAATAGGCTGCTGTTGTTCCTCGGTGGTCTGTGTCCTTTAAAGACTTGTTTACTGAACCTAGTCAAAAATATACTACATATTACATGTTTGCAACATAAGCTGTGTGGAAGGAAAATTACTCCATTAAGTTCTTGCCAAAATGGGGTGTGTGGATGTGTGTTGGGGGTTATTTGTTCCTTTTTAAGAGCTATTTCAGCACCTGGTTTTTACTTAGGAAGTCATCAAGGACTCATGTTCTTCTCAAATTGCTGCTCTTCTCTAATCTTCTTTCTGTTGCTCTTTGGATGAAAGTGATAGACTGCTTTGGATGCCTGGGAAGCTTTATTTCTCACTAGGTAGAATCACGTGTTGACATCTCTCAGGGAGTCCCATATGCCAAGACACCTGATCAAGTCTTTAATGCCTACTAGATAAGTGTCAGGCCTAGAAAAACTTCTTTCAAACTTTCTCTCCTGTCACTTTGCTATTTTTAAGAGCTATCTTAGTAGCATGCAGAGAGAAATAGACTTTAGAACTATAGGTTCTTATGTATTCCTTTCAAGCAGTAAATAATTAATGCCATCAAGGCTATGCTACCAGCAGATATTCATTGTTCATGCATTGCAGTCCTGGAGATACTTCTAGTTACGAAGTAGTTTTATAGTACTCTAGCTACTGAGGAACAAAGAAAAAAACCACTGAAAACTGTTGCAGGTTTCAGTTCCCAGAAGACAACTTCAAATAGTTGAATTTTGTATGTTCATAGAATGGTCATAGAGTTGGAAGGGATCCTTCAAGATCGTCTAGTTCAAGCCCCCCTGCCATGGACAACAACAACACCTGCTAGAACAGGTTACTCAAAGCCTCATGTAACCTCGCCTTGAACACTTCCAAGGATCATCCAGAACTTCTCTGGGCAAACTGTTCCAGTGTCTCACCGCCCTCACAGTAAAGAAATTCTTCCTGATATCTAATCTAAATCTCCCTTCTTTCAGTTTAAACCCATTAACCATCATCCTATTGCTCTGCTCCCTGATAAAGAGTCCTTCCCCAGATTTTCTGTAGCTCCTTTAGGTACTAGAAGGCTGCTTATCAGGTCTCCCTGGAGCCTTGTCTTCTCCAGGCTGAACAACCCCAGCTCTCTCAGTCTGTCCTCACACGAGAGGTGCTCCATCCCTCTCATCTTTGTGGCTCTCCTCTGGACTCGCTCCATGTCCTTGATATGTTGGGGGCCCCGGAGCTGGAGGCAGTATACCAGATAGGGTTTCGTGACAGTATAGTAGATTGTTAGGAAGAGACAGATGAAATGGGAGTTAAATTCTCAAATCACAGACTGACTTTCATGAAATGAGTAGACTTCAGCCTCAGTTGTCACTCTTGAAGATGATTTCTACTCACTAATAAGCAGGATGTCTCTCTATTCTGGCATACACTGATTTGTTTAGCTCCTCTTTGATGATCTGAAGATCATTGTTAACTTGCTGCTCTTCAGCATTGGTATCCCCTGCCTGATCCAGTGTAATTTGTGTTTCCCACTAATAAAGGAGGAAGGGGACTGACTGATATGATAACCAGGATTGCAGTCTTTAGATCATGGTTTATGAAGATGTCCCAACATCAGTTGGGACTCTGGACTCTGAATCAAGCCCTTCTCTGAATTGGGTAGTGAACAATTATTACACTAATTTGGTAGAGGACAACCATTTTGTTTCTTATTCTAGTAGTGCCTGCAGGTCTCAGGTGGAACCAAGATCCCTTTGGCACAGTCTACACAAACAGTAAGTGGTTGCTATGGCCCTGAAGAGCTTTCATTCCAATGAAGTTATATCTGATGCTTTGAAGTGTGGTAAATGTCTTCAAAAACATTTTTAGACAACTTCTGACAGTTTTACACCAACTTTTAGTAGTGATCTTTTTTACTATTATATACTTTTTAAACATAGATCACATTATTATTATTCCTATTATGTGGTTTTATTTTGTTTAACTAGTCACATGTATGTTTATCTTTTGTGGGACTGCTGCTCTGTCTTTCAGGTGCACTGTTGAGGTATGCACTGTCTTTTGTCCTCTCCTAAAGGGAAATACTACCTCCTTTCCCATAAGTTAGTGGGAAGACTATTTATTTGGATCCATTTTTCACTAGCCCTCTTCCACAAGTAAGACAAGGTCAGTGTTCTAGTTCTTATTTATTTTATATTTTTAATTTCATTTCACTTCACTAGTTTTCAAAGAAGGAAAATATGTATTATTTTACTTTCTGTCTAGATTTGTAGACTTTACTGAGCTTTTAGCACCAGTTCTGCTCTGAATTCTGGTTGAATTGTTTCCTAAGGTTGTGAAATAGTGTTACAATTCCATTTGATATACTCATTGTTTGTCTATATATGTGCACAAACACTTCCAAGTTTTTATGGAATACTTTGTCAGCAGGTATCAGTCACTAGTTGTACATAAAAAATAAAGGGATTACAAATACTTAAAGGCATTCTAATACACCCTTCTATCTGCCACATCAGAGTGATCGCTGCAAATGGCATTATGCAGAATTATAACAAATGTCTTTCACTTTATATCCTCCAGCTCTAATCAAATAGGGAGAAAGTAGGAAAAACATTCTCTCATGCATGTTTTTTCCCCACATTCTTTTTTTGGGATTGCTGTTTTGCTTTTTTTAATGCTTTTTTTTTTTTTTTCTTAAGCAAAGAATGAAAAATGTGTATGCTTTCTAGAAATGATATTTAATATGATGGAATTCAGCTTTCTCTTATGTCACTGTTCTGCATTAGGGAGGAAAACTTGGATCTGAGATAACTGTTGTTCTGATAGTATCTAAACTTATCCATGCATTTCACATTGAACCACTTGTTCTAGGTACTAAACAAAAAATTCCAGTGATCAGACTTATGCAGAGTCTGAAATCTCTTTGGGAATAATCTACACAGTGCATTTAGCTTTGTCCTGATCATTAGTGCAAAAGTTTAGATATGTTAATTTGGGTAGCAAGTCACAAAGTAAATTAGGAGGGTTTTTTCCGTCTTATTCATTCCTTTTACAGTCCTGTTAGCTCACTTTCATATATAAATGCCTTGTTTAGGAAAGGTTTCACAGGCCTTTTATGTTGGGCAATGACAGCAGAAAAAGCTCTGTGTGAGAAACTGGTTCTGCGCTGTACATAGTACCCAAGGGCTGGTCGCAACCAGTGGAAAAAAAAATAGCTGCCCATTCCTTTGGTGTCAGATTGGATTCCACTTCACAGTGAAGATACGCTCAGCAAAAACTGGAGCGTGTCCCTGATGTCTAGAGAAGACAGGCTTTCATCTCCAAAATGGCTGTTCTGGAGAGGAGAACAGCGCTGTGAAGACGCTTGCATTGTTCAGTACTCAACCTTTGAATGGAGAGCTTCATTTCCCACACTGTCAGCGTTTTACAGCAATGCTAAATTCTAAATTAAAGTCTCCTCCCAGTAATGTATGGTTGATAAGCACAGCTGTACAGACTGGTGTTACTACAGATCCATCTGCAAAGTGGGCGACAGACCAGTTGTTTGTTTAGAGGAGAGTGTGAAGGGTGGATTTCAAGAGAGTCCCAAGCCAGGGATTTGGGCAAGTGAAGAGTAGGAACCTCCCTGCTGTCTTTTTTGAATCTACATGTGGCCTGAGGCGAACCTCTGATGGGTGGGGGGAGGAGGAAGGGCTGAAAACAAACTTCAATTTTTGTCAGGTATTTTAAGATTTGCTATCAGTTTCCATTTTTCTGCCTTTTTAAGTCAAGAAGATGGTACAAGAACTGAATACCTGCTCTATTCCAGTGCTTCTGCTTTATCAGTTGCCATGCCAAAGCATGAAAATTCCTGCAACGGCGTTACCATTTTGCTAATGGTTCATGGCCTAGTGGATACCCTCCATTGCCCTAAAATATGCAATCATTTAATTGTCATTGCAATCCTATTATATTGCCATTATGGAACGTCTGGTGGGGAAAAGCTATGAACATGTTATTAGCGCTGAAAGGGACAATTTACTGAATCTCACTAAATGCCAGCACTTCTCAAAAATGAATCAAAATTACTTTATTATGCATGTCTTTAATATTCCGCTCAGATAAAGATTGGGAGTCGTTGATCATTTTCCAAGTTGAGATTCTTTGTACAATTTTTAGTTTGTTGCAGGAGAAGGAATGCTAAAAACTTCTTGACTAGGCTTCTTCCTGCATCCCCCCCATTTTCTTTAAAACAAATATAAATAGATATATATATATAAAAGCATCTCTGTTGAAATGGAATTGTGAATATTGATTTTGAAAACTTTTGTATTTAGTGACCTGAGTAGCAAGAGTCATTTTCCTGTTCATAAGTTCAAAAGTGAATCTGATCTCAGCATCATCCTGGGAGTTTCTCACCAAATTTTAATATTTTTTTGCCTCCTCTTTCCTTGCTTTATTTTCTCTGTTAGCTGTTTTGTAAACTATTTAGAGCATAGAATACATCTGACATCTGAATGAGTATTTGAAAACATTGTACTATGCTCTGTATAACCTCACTTGAGGTCTCCAATTACTACCAAAGTACAAATAATTAACTTCCCCTGTGTGACTCTTGCACTTGAGAAGGGCTTGGTTGCATTTGGAGCACAGGCAGCCCTGGGAGAACATGCGTATCAAGTGAGCTTAAAATTATAGACTAGCCCCAGAGATGGTTTGGGGAATTGGTGAAGTCGAACTTCTTAGTGATTCTAGAAATTGCATTTCTTTCCATGGATGGCAAGTAAGGCTGAATGGATTATTCCCTCATATTTGAAATTACTGTGCAAAGAGCTATGGGGAATCCCAAAGAAAATGTCTTTGTGGAACACTATGGAGAGCGACAGGGCCTTCTCCGATGTATTATAAATGCTGGAAAAAAAGCTATTTTAACCCTAATGAAAGACAGTATCATAGAAGCCCTTTAATATCTTTATAGTTCAATGTCTTTGTAAGTGCACATAAAACAAACTGAAGAGTATTACATGCAAATTATGATTAATAATTTGAGCTTGGGGGGCATTAAAAATCTTAAGGTGTGATAATTGAGAAATGTATCAGGATTAAGAATGCAGATGTATGCTTATGCTGCAAGTGTGTCTCTAAGCAAAGCAAGAATAGTTTCTTGTCTCTTTTTAATGCATATGGTATACTTACATATTTTGTATACACAAAATATATTTTGTGTATATTGTACAAAATACATATGTATTTTGTATATATATATACATATATGTATACTTACATGTTTTGTATTTGCAAGATTCTGCAAATATCTTTTTTTTTTTATCCTAGTTTTTTTCATGATAATTTCAAATTTGTAGTTCTGGGCCAGCTGACACAACAGAAATAGAATTATTACAATACAACTTAGTTTGGAAAAGGGGCTTTGAAAAGCAGTTTTGAATTGGCTTGTGGCAATTCTCTTGTACGTAAACTCATTTTAACTGCATAAAAACTACTATATTGCACCTAGAAATTGCAGTGAATGTGCATTTAGATGTTATGAATAACTGCAGTTAAGTAGAAATGAAACTGAAATAAATCTGAATTTTATTTGCACTTTCCCTTCATTTTAATGCCACTCAAGCTGCTGCTACCTTTTTTTTCCCTTCAGAATAACATAGCTGTTAAGGACAAAGAGTGTGGATGTTTATATGTGTTTATATGTGAAATGCTGAAGTACTCTTGGCCTACATGTAATGTGGTTTATAACCACAGAAGCTATGCAATGAAATTTTGACTGCTGGACATTATTTTCAAGATGTTTGTTCCTGTCATGGAAATGCAGTTCAACTAATATAAGATATAGCACAGAAACCTCTATAACCACTTCAAAATTCAAGATTTCTGCGAATGATAAATGATACTTATGTCTCAGCAATCAAGATGTTGTTAAAAGATAACAGTGATGAGAATGCGCCCAATGTTTTCTTGCATTGTGCTTGCAAGGCTTCCTGTGGTGACAATGAACGGTCCACCCAGTGAAACCATGTAAATGACCATAATCCCTCTGGTCTGCATCAACATCTGACTTGGAGGAGCACAAGTAACTCTGGGGAAAACTTTCAAAAGCACTTGAAAGATTTAGTCAGCTTTGTCACATTTTTGAACATGACTCACCCGCTTAGGAATCTCAGTCCACAGAAAGTTAATGTGTTATGTCTGCCAATGCAGTCAAGAGCTGCTGCAAATTTTACCATCAAAATTGCAGGTTACTGGAGCTTTCCTCAATTTATCAGGCTGTAATGGCTTTTATTGTTTTCCCTGATGTTCTTCTTTTGTATTGCCAACTTGTTCATACCTAAACTTTTTGGACCATTTCTCTTCTGTGACTTTTGTCACATTACCACCATACACAATTACCGTCAAAGTGTAATTGGAAACGTTAAAAAAGGTAGAATGAGCCAGCCTGACTTCTGCCAGCAACTACTGAACAACCCCTCTGTCCTGAACACACTTATGTGCTGAAAAAAACCCCCGAATTCCAAACACGAAAGCTCTTAGTAAAGCCATAGTGCAACTGAGCAGTTTGAGTGATCCACAGTGCTAACGCACAGCCGAGGGAGCGCGGCACAGCCCAGATTGTCCTTCCCTTGCGCGGTGCCAGCCATGATGACCATGCCTGGCTAATCCCTGTCTGGTGCCTGGAATGACTCTATGGAGGCTGCACGCCATGTCATCTGCTCAGCCCTGGTGTTCTGCGGGCCTGTGTGAGGATTGCCTCTGCTGTACGAAAATACCTTGAGTCTCTGCATTGAGCAGTAAAGTACAGTGCCTTTGGACGCATTAGAAGTCATGTTGCAGCCATGAAGTGGATGTAGTCTTGCTGCCTTTGCTTCAGGGCTCACAGCTCTGTCAACATGCACAGCAGTCTGTGCACCAGCTTCTGGGCTCCACTTCTCTTGAATCTTCTGGATCCCTCTGGGAAGCCTCCAAGGAACTTGAAGGTACCTGCTGCTGCTGGGTGAGGCTGAGCAGATAAATAGGGGTAGCTCTGGCAGCTTCTAATTAACTCTGCCAGCAGTCCTCCATAGGGTGTCTGCAGCCTCTGCTCCAGCTGCCCTTTCTGAATCGGAAGGGTCAAGCACCCTAGGCAGACATTGCTCATTGCTCAGCAGCTGGCTGGGCCTCCGTCTGCTTGTGGGAGGTGGTGAGTGATTGCCTTTGCATCTTTTTTTTTTTTTTTGGTTTGTTTTTGAGCCTGGGGAAGGAGGAGGGGAGTGTATAAGGACCGAATGTGCTGTGGTGTGGTACCAAAGCTGCAGGTCTCCTCCTACGGCTGTGGCCAGGACCCTGATCTCGTGGAGATGAGTAGGTAGGAGTATGGTCATTAGGTACTGAAAAGAAAATTTTGCCTCATCACACTTGATTTGACATAGCAGAAAAAAAGTAAAATATTGGGGTTTTGTGTACCCTTACCCCTGCTATGAAAAGGGAGGCATAATTATATTTGCACCGCATTTTCCTTTCTGTTTTAGAAAAACAAATATCATCATAATGATATGTCTGAGAAATGGTTTGAGTAGCCAAGCACTTGTTTACTGTTTAGTGGCTGAGTTTAAAAACAGAATCAATAGCAAAGTGGAGCTCATTAAGATACCAACAGATTTTGCCACAAAATCTTTTTATTTTCTCTTGCAGCACTTCTCATTCATGTTAGTGAGCCACTTTAGTGTCTGTAGAAACTACACTAACACAAGTCTGAGCATTCTCCCAGCAATGTAGTACCATCCTCAGTAGCCACAGGCTTGGTGTAGGGAGCTTGCCTGGCCTCGGGGCCTGCTCGCCCGGTTGGCTGCCTGGAGCTCCGCTCTTCCTTGGCTGAGTGCTAACAGCAACCTTTCTAATGGCCAGATGGCTGTCCCTAATTGGTTTCATGTTTGATTATCTTTGTGTGGTATAACTGTGGGGTTGGTACAGACAGTAGGAACAAGGAGTTACTCTGTACAGCCTGATATATTCCTGAGTAAGGCAGTGGTGCGGTGCAGAGGGATGCAGGCCTGGCATGGTGGCAGGGGCTTTCCAAGATGCAGTGCAGAGGGGTACTGGCATAGGATGATAAAAGAGAAGGGCACTAGAAACTCAAGGGCTTCAAGCAGCTGACAAATTCCAAACCTAGAGCTGTATGAAGCCCATCTAAAGGTAAGAAACAGAGGAAAGAGAAAGTACTTAACCATGGTAAAACACCCTGCCTGTGCAACATGCAGTTGCAAACCAAAGAAGAAAGAGCAAGGTTTAGTAGTGTGTTAGCATAAAAAAGTAGCTCCCCGTGAATTCAGAAAGAAGAAAGTAGAAGAGAAGGAAGAAGCCCCTTTAACTTTACACTCTTTCTAGTGAGGAAGTTGGGACACTGATGTTTTTTCATGAGGAACACTGGTGCCTTCAACCTTAGCATCCAGAGGGGTGTTGGAAGGGCAAGATTAATAGTTGAAAAAGGCTAGAATGGAGTATTGTGTGCATAATAGTTGCAACTGTATTATTATTGAGACTACGTTTTTGTAATAGCATTCTCTTTTTTTCTTTTAATGATTAAATCTGGACAAATAATGATTCTTTGATTACACTGCTAACATTTCAATTATAGTAGCAAATCATTGGCCAAACATATAAGGTGTGTTTGCTTTTGCCCATAACAAGATTTTAATCGTAACTCCTGATATCTCTTGAGTTTACAATGGCACAAATAAGAAAAAAAAAGTATTGAGTAGTCTGCTGGCATGGAGAACGACTAGATTCAGGAGTTATTCCACAGTGTTCCTCCTCCTTTTCTTTTTTAACTTTTAACTTTTTTTAGCATGTCCACCCCCTCCCTTTTCCCTTCTTGAATGAATTATCTAATTGACTGAGAATTAGTTTAGCCTGGAAAATTTTTTAATTCATGCCCTAATTAATGAACATAATTGTAATGTACACCTGTGGTGATAATAACTTTATTAGCATTGAAACTGTAGACATCAAAGCATTGTATCGGGCAAAACCATCTATTTCTAACCATCTATTTCTAATTTAACGGAATCACAATTAAAGTGCATTGTGTTGGAGTGAAATCATACCGTGACTAGAGTTCTGCATGGTGAGCAGAAATCCTTCCATTCTGAATTGAAAATTAATAATATGGTAGGTTTTTATGTTCAGTGTGGTAAATTTGCAATACAAGTTTAACATCAGGGAGCATTTTATGGATTCCCTATTTTAACACCTGACAAGTGTCTTAAGAGGTAAATACGTTACCGTGATCTTTGCTTTATAAGTAATCTTGGAACAGTGTTCTTACCTTAATGTGAAGACTTTCAATAAAGAGAAAAGGCTGCAGGTTTCAGAGCAATAATTCATTTCCTCTCTGGATAAACTGAGGCTGACGGCAAAGTAGTTTGTCCCTATCTAGTATTGTAACTACATTACCTGTTGCCTTTTAAAACTGAAAACCATCCTATTAGACTACAAGCAGTGCTGAGGTTCCTTTTCCTGCAGCTTCTTTTCCAAATTACTCTCCTGATAATCCTATTTTAAAATAATTTGCTAAAGGATTTTTGATTGGTCTTGTTTCCTCATCTCTCCAAAGTGGGAAGTTTGTTCTTGTAGGAAAAAAAAATGTTTGAGACTTATTTTAGGAAGTCTGGATGTGCTTACTTTGGCAATATTCTCCATCATCTCATTGCTGTTTCTAAGAACCATGAAGAAAAGTGGTCTCATTCAATATTGCCTGTTCCAGCAGTGTCTTGTAGGCATGACAACAAGAATATGTTGTTGGGGAGTTGAATGCAGCTGGTTTTGGAATTCATCCATCTCTTGAGACAGGGGTGGAGGAGTGAGGGAGAGGTAACAATAAATTTGTTGTAAGACAAATACAAGATGAACATTCCCATAAGAAGGATAGCAGCTAATCAGAAAAAAAAAAATTCCTAATATGTAGGCTTGCTTTTCAAATTCTCTGGATCATGATCATTTTTCTCTTCTGTCAGGAAGGATGAGGGGACCATTAATGGTGCTTTCCCACTCCAACATTTTTCCCCTTTTTTTCCTTCAAGGATTCTTAGATTTATTTTTATCTTGGAAAAGCTGCAGTTCCCTGGTGCAGTCGGGTTGGCTTTTATAGTTATAAAATTTAGGGCAGAGTGATATCCTTTCCATACAACTTTCAGAGTGCTTTCTAAAACCTTTATTGCTGTAATCTTTCATATTCAGTAAGAATCCTTGACCTTTGCTTGCTCTATTATTTTAGAGATCTTGCATCATTTTGATTTTCCTGTGCTACAGCATCATCACAGCAAAATATCTTTCCTTATGGAAATGGTATAGCTATATCAGATAAACAAGGCTTCCACTCTTCAGTTATCACAGTAAATGCTATAGAGGAAGACAGAGAATCTGACTGTACTCATGTAGAAAAGTGACTACTGCATTGCAGAACAGGTACAATTTAAACGGATACAAGATACTCCAATGGAAATAAAGTATATTCCTAATTATCTATGGGAAGGGGGAGCCAAACCATTCTATAAACCTATACTTTGTTTAAAAAAAAACCAAAACCAACCAACAAAAAAAAAAAAAAAAACAAAGAAGAAAGAAAAAGTGAAAACATTTCGAAGCTAATGACATTATGTGTTCTCACACTTGTGCTAATACATTTAATGTCAGAAGTGCCCAGCAGAACACATGAATGTTTTTAATTTATAAATTTATTAAAGTACATACGTGTAACACTTCCAGTTACCTTGCAAGTATGATGAAGGGACATAATCCCATAGGAATCTATTTCAGTCTCTGATGAAGAATATTCTGAAACACATAGGGCACTGTAAGTCCAATTAATGTATGAAAGTCCCAGCAGTGGAGTTCCTTGAAGAAAATTAAGAAAAATGCTGGGAGGAATATTTAGTGTTTACAGTTTTGCACCGATCAACAGCTCTGTGTTCATTAACTGGCACATCCCTTCTAATTTGTGATCTCATTTGTACTGTGTCAACAGCTTTTAGCGGTGCCTCTCCCCATTCTGTTTACTTTAAAACATAGTTTCTGTAATCAAAAAGAAAACTGGCAGCAAAATCAGCACTTCAAAACCTGTAGTCAACCCAGTGCTTAAATGCTCCACTGCTACTTGGTTGAATTTGGCTGGTTAATCCTGTGAGTTGGTGAGGGTTTGTGTGTAAGTCTTTTCATATCTGAGTATAACTGGTTAGTATTATCAGTGAATCACTAAAGGCTTTGTGACATCTTAAAAGCATTCAAGAATTTACTTTTTTTTTCCCTTTATGCTGCATTATCAAAGTAATCTTTTCTTTCACATTTTGTGATGTGATAAAAACATTATTGCTGTGATTTATACAGGCAAATGTGGCAGTCTCTCCCTGTTTAATTGAACTGGAAAGTATATACCAAATTTGTGCCTTTCCTAATAAATATGTTATCTGAAATAGTAGATAGTCTGTTAGTGGATCAGACACAGATTAAGGTTTTGCTGTTGTAAGTGTGTGTGCTAAGTATGATTTACAGTTTAAGCTGTTTTCCCCTGTTTAATTTAATTTCCTTTTTTCATTTTAGTTATGTGTTTTGTAATTCACTACTTCTGTACTTTTTGTTATGTACTTCAACCCAATAGAAGCTTACACAGTGCCAGAAACTACTTTCCATATAACTCAGCAAATTTTCTCTTTATGGTACAAAATATTTTTTCATTCATTGCATTTTTTTGCAGTCAAGTATTATTTTAAATGATTTTAGAGCATTCCCATATGCCTTGTGACTTTCTGTGACCTGAATCATCCGAAGTCCATTTATAATAGGCACCTAGGCTTACTCAAGACATTGGCCTTCTTTCCCTCTTGTCCTGAATTCTGCTTTGGTTCAGAAGCTTAAGTGCTGGGAAATTGGGCCCTACTGTTGTCAGCTGGGCCTACTGTTTCTCAACAAATTGAAGGAGTATAATTTGCCTGCCTGACTATCAGGTTTGTTCTCTTCTTATTAGTGCTTGTTCTATTGCTGGGTTCATCTGTAACAAGTCAAAGTTCATTTATTACAGAAACTCATAGGTGTACAGAAGCATAAATCATGAAGATAAATTAATATTCTCTATTCCTTAAAAGAGGAATGGCTTTAAACGATAAAGATTTTATGAAGACCTTTTGCTATTAGCATTGCTCTTGTTAAGCTCTTGGTCTCTTTGGCTACGAGAATAACAAGCAGAGGTGTTGCCTCTGGAAGGGGGAGGGAGTGATCTAAAAGCACTTTTGTCTGTTTGATGTTTTGTAAGTTTGTAGGAGTTTAACATAAACCTTCTTGTTAAGGCAGCTTCTGACTTGGTGCTACAGTAAAGGAAGAGGAACAATTTACGCTGTTTCCCCCCATATGTTTTTGTGTGAAGTAACCTCTAGAAATGGTTTGCAGTCATTTATGTGCTGTGGGATCTTCCAGAATGAAAAACAGCAGGAAAAAAGATTAGAAAAAAAAGCATTTGGTTGTGTAGTTAGCCGAAGCATCAGACAGAAAAGCTTGAGATATTAGTATCTTTCAATAAAGAATTCAAATCAAGCGGGAGGGACTGGAAGCAGCTGTGTGTGCAATGTAGCAGTTCACACAGCTCTGCAGCTATCAAAATAGCTCTGGATATGCTTGGTGAGAAATTTTGGTTAGTCTTCATTACAGCCATTCACTATAATGCTCCTTACTCTTTCCTGCCGCACTATCAATAAAAAGGGAAGGAGGGAAAGGATGCATGTAGTGTGCATCTTTGTAGACTTTTACAGTTCCTGATGAAAAGACAAGCTTTTACACATGTAGGGTGAATGAGAAGCTGAGCTGTTTCCTCAAAGCACAGCCTCTGCTTAATGGCATTTTTCACTACAGCACTGTTATTGAAATTTGTGTGGGTGATGTCAGTTTGATAGGCTCAGCACTTTCAGGGGACATTGACAGAAAGTAAATTGGAAAAATGCAACAAATGTTAGGTTTTAGCACAGTATCGACTTAATATAGATTGAACAGGGGAGAAAAATATTGCGTGGTGTGCAACTTGAACTTCACATTGTCTCATTAAAGACTCTGCAATGGATAACACTGTCTGCCTGTTTTGCCCTCAGCTGTAGACCTAGCAGATCATTCATGTAAGGAGTAATAATATACCACTGCATGGCACTTCACTAGAATTGCCACAAGGTATTTTGAAAATCTGCTTTTATTACTTACAAAAATCTACACTCCATTTATTTCTGCATAACTGCTTTTTTGCTCCCTCCCCACTTTCTTTTGCCTGGCCCCACATCTATTTCTTATTTGTTTGTCTGACCCAAATTTCTTTCTTAGATAGAGCAGTCAATCATGTCTCCCTTGAAACCCTGAAACCTAAACCTGGGTATGTATGGCATTTGCCTTTTTTCTCTCTTTAATGGTGTACCTAAAAAAAAATTAGTTAGAAGAAATATGAATGTCTGTCATTGGGAAAATTTGGCCTGCTGTATGGATTAAATTGACTAACCGAAAAACTGAATCAATCAACTTAGATTTTCACAAGAAAAAGCACTAAGTCTCTCAATATAAGCACAAAATTCACTTTAGACTTTTAATCTGTACACGTTTTACATTATTGACTATGAGTATCTAGTTTAGAAATATATAGGCCATGGGTTGAGAGAACATTACTTCTTCCACCAATGTGAATCCAAAATAATTTAATCTGCTATTATCCAAAACACTTACTGAACAAATAAGAAGGAAGGTGGGTTTGCCAGACCCAGGTGTGGCCACTGATAAGACAGCCAGAGCCTGCAGATTGCCCTGCTGCCCTGGCTGCAGGTGATAAATGTAGTTGGTGATTAGGTTTTTGGTGGTTTTTTTTTGTTTGATTGGGTTTTTTTCTTCCAAACAAAACAAAACAAAATCTTCTTATAATATGAGTTTGTGCAATAGCCTCTGAAATACTGAGTTTTGCACCCTCAGTGCAAGAAAAGCTGTCTAATTTTAGAAAGTGTATAGGTTTGACCATTCGTGGCAAAAACATAATATGAATATTAAATTCCACAAAGCCCAGATCAAAGAATATTATTAATATTTCTCCAGCTTGTATTCTTGTCATGATTGCAAAACAAGTGCTGGATGTGATTTTCCTGTCTTGAAACAAACACAGCAATAAGTCTATCGGGCTTGCCAAGAAAAGATGCAACAGCCAGACACTTCTTTGTGCTGTCAAATGAAATGAGGCTATTTTGACTAGTGTTTAGGATATAGAACATATGGCATGCGTCTGATTTTTGCTTGTGAAGGATCATATTGGATTCACATATCTGATGATATAATTCTAACTGCATCCTACAAAATACTGAAATGGTAACTCAGCATGTTCTTTGAATGGTATCAGAACCATGAAAAGTTATTGTTGTCTCCGTTCCAGCATTTCCCCTCTTTTATTAAAGCTAACTCCTTAGCTTTTGACTAATCACATTTGTCTCTAAGGACAAAAAAACTCCATATATTAGATCGTTTTCTCCTTTTTTAGGAAGTCAAGTGTTCTATGGGGTGGTTTTATGCTTTGTCTTTCTGCCCCCTGCAACAGCCGTTGACTGTGGTTTCAGTCTTCTGACCGTAACTAACTTTCCCTTGAAACCCCTTCCAGGATAACAGTACTCAGAATCTGCAGCCCAAGTGCTCCTTGAGTTTTGGGGAAATGGCTGGTTTTGGACTCACTGCAGAGGAACCTTCCCATTTGTTGCTGAAGCTTTTGATCCCCAATCACACTGTGTTTGAAGGGCTCAGGAGAGCATCGCTGCCTCAGTGCTGTAGGTCTGCTGATACCATCTCATTGTTAATCTTTCAGTACTCATCTGAAGCCACTGCTCTTGCATTTGGGCTATAAAAAGAGATCATTGCTGTCTTATGTCTTCCATATTGTGATGCCTTATTAAGATTCATATTTTTATAGATCCGGCAAGGCAAACAAAAATGATATATGTTCATTGTATCTTTGTTTCATGATTTTCAAACTAATTTTTTTTTTGATCAGGCTGTCTCTTTGGGGATGTGAACATAATAATTTGTTCAAAGGTTGGTTATGAAGCATGGTTTCGTGGTCAAGTAAACTTCAGGCTGTGCCGTATCCTTCCTTCCCCCTGTACCTGTGGACTTTTACATCTCCCTTCTGCTGGCATCACTAATTATTCAGCGAGCTTGTTCAGCTCTCTGGTGTAGCTGGGAACAAATTGTTTCATAGGATTAATTTTCAGGGGGGTTGGGAAACTTAGCTGATAGCCTGTTTATTTTCTCTAACCTTATGGAAACAAACAAAAACCAGCATCAGCTGAGCTGGTGTATATTTTCTTATTGCACTTTTATGAACAGATGAACAGATTTAGATGTGGGGTTTTTTTGGTATGCTGTTTTGGGGTACTGGGAAATGCTTCACCTGTGCTCTGGTGTTAATGATTACAAACAGTAAGTGCTTTTTTTAATGTTACCTGTGTGACCCAATACACATATTGTGATCTTGCCCATCTCTTTACTTGTCTTCTTGCATAAATTTAATATTGCTGCTACAGTATTTTCCTGCAATCTCATTTTCTAGTAACTTTTGATTTTTATAGGCTAAAAAATACCTCAGGGAAAGAGCTTGTTGATTGGGTGGTGGGGTTTTTTTTATTTTTGTATAGAGCTACTTTTATAACCAGTACAGTTTCTTCTCTTTTTTTGGTTCTTGCTTTATCAAAAAGAATAGCAAATCTACTGTATCTGAGAGCTGATATGCCTCTTTTGCTCATAAATTTTAGCTGCAATTTCCTTAGGAATATCCTGATGATACATATGGTGTGCATGAACAAGGTGCCCTTTCTGTATTTCCTTTTATTCCTTTCTTCCCAAAGGCTTCATGTTCCTAAAATTTTAATGTAAAAACATTTTTTTTGTTTTAAATGTGTCTTATTCTCAGATGATCCATAACTCCGTTTTATTCAATCATTAAATTATAAGGTGCCACCTTGTTATTTCTGTCATTTCCTCACTGATCCACAAATGCACGTCCTGAAAGCGAACTTCAATTTTAAAGTCTTCCAAAAATATTCCTTCCTGGGATCTTGTTGCTACAGATTGTGTCTGACGTGAACTGCTGCTGTGGCTGTGTGCTCTCCGGAGGCACACATGATGCAGACACAGCACTCACTGAGCGGGCCAGGGCTGGACAAACTCCAGCCTGCAGGTGCAGAAGGACAGGTTTCTGAATGGATGCTTAGAGGGGAAATAGATGATACTTTTATAACCCCACTTCTATTTTCTGGAGTGAGATTAAGTTTCCCACTCTAAATCATATGGGATTTGGGTGGGTTAAAGACATTCTAAGGGAAAATAGAAATTTTTACCCACGCTAGAGTCCTCTAAATCATGTTCTCCAAAATAAATGAAACAAATGGTGGTATAGTGAATTTTGCAGAAACTCTCTCAAAAACAGTCCCAGGCAATGAGAACATCCAACTTCAAAACACAATACTGGAATTTTCTGGGGGAAGTGATGTGATTTCCAATGGGATACATGAATTTAGGCCCATGCTGCAGTATGGGCCTAAAATTGAAGTCTGTAACTTCAGTTGGCTCACCTGAATTATCTAATTCAGGCTAAACTGGCAAGGAGCATGAGGCAATCTGGGTTGATAATTGTCTCTGCAGCTCAGCCCATGGAAAGACTGAGGATGAGATAGAGATAGCATCCCAACTTAAAACACAGGCTCTGCTGTGCTTACTGTTATTTTAAGTTAGATTGTGTGACATAGTTTAAGAGGGAAATTTTTTGGGTTGTTTTTTAGTGGCAGAGATGTTTTCTAGCATGGTCTCCACATATATAACACCGTCAGCTACTTCTAAACAATTGCAAAAATATTTTTTAAATAGTTAGTGAGATACATAGACATGAATCTAAATAAAAGAAAACTCTGTGAATCAGGCAATATATTAGTGACAACTTTATCTCCATTGAATATGAGTGTTGGTGACAAGGCAGACTGGCTGTAATGCATTGTTTTCAGGTAATCTGTACATCTTTAACCTGTATCTTTCAGATTTGAAGCTATATGGTTATTGTGTCTTAAGAGTTAAGGAAGAAACTAAAGGTTGTTTAGCAGTGACAACTCTGACTTGGCTAACAACTCGGGCTGTAAAGGCCAGGTCCTTCCAAAAAATAATCAAGATGTGTTTGCATTCATAATATTGCTTCCATAAAGCATGGAAGCTTGATGATCATGCATAAAAATAATGGTTATCTGTGACAGTATATTTAAAGAAACTTTCTGTGCTTAGTGGCCTTTAGAATACGAATTATTTGTAGACTTTTCTTGTTTGTGCTAAAATAAAAAGATTTGCAGAATTTTTAAATGTATCTTTACTCTTTTACAGCTATAAAGCAGCAAATATCTATTCCTCTTCTGCTTCTGATTGCTTCCTTTGGTTTCGATGTTATTTATTTAAAAACAAATCTGATAAGGGATAATGGCTGCATTAAATTTGAAGAACTTCTTTTCTTGATTCATCCTTCAGTGGCTCTGGAGAAAGGTCTAGGGACTATCCTTTTGTGATAAACACTGACCTAGATGATCCCCTAATTTCTCAATCAATTTACTTGTAAGGTGAATGTAGACAGTTTTAGCATTTCCTGGACCGAAATGCAAGTCTGAGTTTTACAGATTGTGAAAAGAAACACAAAGAGAAATGAAGGGAGGAAATTAGCATTATCAGTAAGGAGAGGCTCTGTGGAACCTGACTTGCCTGCCTTGAGGAGGGAGAAGCAGCCCTGACGATGAGGAGGGAAAGCCCCAAATCAGGCAAAGCCTTTCATGTATAAACACAGTAAATCAATTTTAAGCTTGTGTTCATTATGTTTGTGTGTCATAAATGAAATGTGCGTGTGTCGTCCCCCCCCCCCAGTTAAGTTTCTTAATTTACTGCTTTATTTCTTTATCTATTTTTATACTTGTCTATGTATACATACTTCTCTACATGTATACATGTATGTGTATACACAGATATCCATATATAAAAAAGGATAATAATATATATTATAGAAAATAGATATATAGAAAATAGATATATAAATATATACACATAAATACATATTTTTAAAAAATAATCATTTTGGCCTCCTTTTAGTAAGCTAAGCAAAAAAAATGTGCATGTCCAATATTCATTAGCTTCCTATCTCACAAATGTTCATAAAATGTCATAACTTGTGCACTTATGAAGAAACCAGCTAGCTAATCAACAGTGAGAGTGTTCACTCCTCCTCCATGAAGTGCAGGCATCCCCTGTATCACACTGGGAAGTGGGAAAGCCTCAGTAGTCCAGTTGCTGTTAGATCCACTTCAAAATCTCTTGGGGTAAACTTACATGTTTACACCTTCCAGCTTGGAAGTTGGGTGTGTATCATTTCCATGAGTTAGTGGATTCTGAAGAAATCCACTTCCTGCACATCATCCTTGTGCATCCCCATCAATATGCAAAGATGCTGCTGTCGGGGACAGGAAGCTGCAGGTGACAGTGGCTGCATAGTCACCTTTAGCCCTTTCTGGCAATCATGTCCTGCCTATGTATTGCCCTCAGTTCGACTGATCCCAGCCCATGTGAGGCCTCAGTGTGAGCTGTGTGTTAGCCAAAACCTGAGCAGGAGCTGAGTGAGCAGCCACAAGTTGGCCTTTCTTCATCTTGTTCCAAAATTAGTGCTCAAGATACTATATGTGCTTATAAGATATCTAAGGCTTTCTCTCTAAGCCTAAGAATTTCTATTGTACAATTCTAGGCTTTTTGGAAACACTGAGATTCTCCTATAAGTAACTGTCTGATGAAGCAAATGTAACTTTGACATTTGATGTTGCCTGGTTTTGTGACCTACTGTAGAATGTACCCTTTATGTACTCCATCATAGCATTAGACAGAATACTGTGCCAACAAATTTAATTAAGAGGAGAGCTGGTTTATACTGTGACATTGGAGACTAGAAATTGGACTGTAGCACACAGCAATGAAGGTGTTGATGGCTTTTCCTAAACAAATTTGGGTGTATGGTGAACTTTGAATATAGTCCGCCTTATTGTTTGACAGAACTTTAAACATACACCTGTGGCATGATGGCATTCAGCTCAGATGTGACAGTGTAAAAAATATTGACTCTACTTGTATTAATGCTGTACTGAAATGTACTTTGCACAAGAACTGTTTGAAATTAGTTCAGTTTGCTACCCCACTGTAACATATGACATTTTTCTAATTAGGGCAATGTTTAATTTACTGTCTCATGGCTTTTTGAATAAATATAAATTGTCATACTAAAGTGACAGGTGTAAAACCCTGGGTAGCTGTGTTAGAGAGGTTAATTTGCTCTTAATCAAATCAG
This sequence comes from Scolopax mira, assembly GCA_004320125.1. Taxonomy (NCBI): domain Eukaryota; kingdom Metazoa; phylum Chordata; class Aves; order Charadriiformes; family Scolopacidae; genus Scolopax; species Scolopax mira. The sequence continues at coordinate 98,019 of BJBW01009320.1, forward strand.
TTCTGCTTCACTTTCTCATGGGGAGTGAGAGATAATAGGCCTGTTTAACTAGAGATTAGGCAGCCTTTTTCCTGGAATTCCCAAAGGGTTCACCTGAGACTTATTGTGTCATATTTTCTATAAAGATATTTGAATACATCAACATTTAAAGATGTGCTACATCTACTCACAAGGGGATTTCATTGCCTGCTTTTGGTTCAGCAGCACTGAGAGGGGACTTAAGCCTAGAAGAGCTGTAGGGATGTGATCTTGTGGAGAGCTGCAGTGCACCACCCAAGCACATCACCCAGGACCCATCCCTGCTCAGTGAGAGACTGTTCTCAGGTTTGGGGGAAGAAAAAAAAAAGAGATTGACAAATATTTTCCTCATTGCGCTGAAAAAGGGGAAAAGGTCCTCAGCCCATTGTTATATTTTTTTGTGAGAAAGGTGTCCATATGTACTGTTCTGAGAGCTGACAAAAGAGAGAAACTGAAAAAGAATAAGAAACATAAATGAAGGTACCTGCCAATTTGTAGGGGGTGAGAGCAACGTAGAGATCCATCAAGGGAGTGCATAAGCATGACTAAGTTTGGTTTGTAGGATCCATAGGTGGAGGCTTGTGCCGGAAGGCCTATTGCTGCAGCACTTGGAAGGATTTGATGAGAAGGGGCAGTCCCTGGCGAGACAACATGAGCATCCTGCCACGAGGGGTGTAGGAGGAGAGCTGTATAATGTGAAAAACACTCAACAAACAAACTTGGAAGGGAAGAACAGGCTGTGGAAATTATGTTTGCTAAGACAGCAATCTAGAGAGTAGAGGAATATCTGAGGCTATGGATGAGAGTGATGGAAGTTTTGCTCATCTGCTACGGCTGGGATAAGAGTTTGGCACAAAATTCAGGGACAAGCTGGCATCTTATTTTCATGATCTTCAGTGTAAATAATATATTTATTTACAAAATGGGAGTGGTATTAAGTGGCCTTTAGCCTACTTTAAAGTTGTGACAATTCCTTGTACGTTTGGTTTTAAGAAGTCCCATTTTGTGTTTTTGCTAGCAGTATGAAAAATGAAATACTATCCTCCCATGGGAATCTGTATGCAGAGGAGAAGCCAGAAGCACAAACCTAACAACTCCTTGTGCCTGGCAAGCGCACCAGGTGAGGTTGTAACTGGTTATGTTACTGGTCATGTACAGCATGAAGGGATGAGGAAAGGTCTTTTCTTCATTCTGCCTCAACAACAGGGAGAACTCCCCTAAGTAACACTAACTTCAGTGGGCTGTAAAGGTAAATGTGTGACAGATTTGGGTCTGGAATCGTACATTGGGAGAGAAAGGTATGTCATGACCAAATCTGTACATCACGCAAAACCAGGAAAAGGTGATACGCTACATGCAAAGTTCTAAGTAAATTTCTCACTAAGTGATTATATGTCAAGAAAAACCATCTCTCTAATAATTTAGGAGGTAGGAAATTAATATTTTTTAAGTCCCTGGCCATTGATGAATGCTGCAGTAAATAGTCTCGTTTTTGTTTGTGTTTGTCTTTTATTCCTGTGTTATAACATACAGAGGCAGACTCTCACCTGTGACTTATTTTCTGTTTATTTGAATGAGTTTTGTGTAAGCCAAATACTCAGAGAAATCTTCCTTTTTTATTTTTTTACATAACATATATTGCATGTAAAACAAGCAAATCCTCTGACATGTTTAGAGTCCTATATTCTGGATGTGCTGAGAAAAATAAAAAGGATAGATACTATCGCTCTTCTATTATTTATGGACTATAAAGTCTTTACAGTGGCATTGACAAAGGGTTTATAGTCAGTACACAAGCTGGTTATACCATAAATTGTAATGTTATATGATAAACTGGAAGTTTATAGCAGTAGTAGATATCAAAGAAAAAAATGAATTTTGGTTTGAAATGATCTATCATGGGATGGAGTTGCTACATGTTTAAATATTCAACCATTTTTGTCTTCATTTATTTTGAAGTTACTGATAATTCATGTGCTACAGAACAAGGATTTATAGGTTTATTTAGAGACTGCTGTGGGGGAAGGTAGGAATAGACCCTTTAGACTGAAGAACAACACATTCTGATGCGGTAGCTGAGAAACACTGATGCAATTAAATTGATTCAAGTCTTTGGTTTCCAGCTCTAGAGATGGTGAATAGAGCTGTTGCTAAATATTTGGTCTGTTGCTACAGGGCTCCCAACAATGCAATAAAATAGTTGGATTACTATTTCTAGGAATGTAAATGGAAACTACTTACAGCAAAAATGTCTTAAACATAATTTAATTGCCTCATGTTTACATAAAAACTAAAAGCAGTAAAATGTCAACAAATGTTAATTCCCCTTCCTTTGTGAGTTTCATTCCTTCCTTTAGCTAATGATTCTGTAAACAAAACCCAAAATATCTTAGTGTTTACTTACAACACTTACTTTACAACACTTTTAATTTCATTTTAAAATATCTCACTGTAGTTTTCCTTATTGTAAGGAATTACTATGTATTAAATTCTTATTCTTTATTTAAATTCAAAATTTATCACAGTTCTTTTTTCCCTTCAAGGCATTTTTGGTGTATTCCAAATTGAAGGACTCTAGAAATTTAACTAATAACTTGTAGGTAAATTTAGAGTTTTTTCAACCTTTTCGAATGAACTTGAAACATAAATTTTACCATAAGAATTGCCAAGCTCTTGAAATTTTTCTGCTGTCTTAATTTGTAATATGCTCAAGTCTGAGGTAATTCCAGGTTTGGAGGATGCTTAAGAGTAGACATAGAGGGGAAAAAATGCTTTTATGCAAATGAGTATTGATACATTTTTTTTATTGTTGGTTATTAGAGTGTTGATTAGACTTAGATTCACCAAATTAAACTAAGAAGAAGAAATCCTCTGTGTTTGGCAGTAGGGAGTCTAATGAGGTGGTTCCGATCAGAGGATAGAATTCAAACAGACAGAACAGGATGATGGGACGCAGGGAACTGAAGACAGCATCTGTCAGGCCAGAGCCGTGGAGCACCTGGGCTGCAGGGCTCAGGGCCAACTCCAGCCTCTCATGGCCTTAATCTCTCTCTGCCTTGACCCAGACGAAGGGAGCTGGCAACGTGGGCCAGTACTCTTCTTTCATGAAGGCTGTCCACACTGTGGTGGCTTCAGTGCTTCCAAACCAGCCCCTTAGCCCTCGCGTCCACCTCCAGTTGTTTAAAATGTCACCTAGTGCCAACTTCAGCTTGAGATGTTTAGGGACAGTTAATGGTTTGTAACTTTATCAAAGTTTTCATTGCTGTCTCGGTTTCTATAAATGAGCAAGTCTTTCTATCTGCTTTGAATTTCTTCTGAGGGTCCCCATTCCTCTTTGTATCTGACACATTCTTCAGACATGGGAGTATATGTGTTATGAAGGGAGAGAGGCTTTAAAATCTCTTCAGCAGTCAGCAGAATGGCATGAGAAATTATGTTTGGGGAGCAAAATATAAGCAATATTTCAGTCTCTCCCTATTGCTGGGGGCCCAGGTAACGTTTCAGCGTATGCACAGTGTGTATATGGCTTGTTTCCAACCTCTGCTCCAGTGTGGCTATATAATGAATATGTATGAAAGGAGAAACGGGGCTGTGGGGGTGTGGATTGTGTTTTGTTTTGGTTTTAATATAAATATTTTTTGTTTCTGTGGAAAAAAAACCCCAAAACTGCTGCTTTCCCTTGAAGTACAAGTCTTGCATTGTGTACGTTGTTAAAGTACAATGCTAAGGATGAAAAGATGTGTCTCCTCAAGCCATTTCTTGAGTTCTTTTTTTTATGCAACACAACAGTTTCCAATTGTACCACGTAGCAGTCAAGTGATTTTATTTGCTTTAGTTATGCCAGAGGAATTGTTTGAAGAAATTAAAAAAAAACAAAACAAAACATTTTGGGGTTAGACTCTCTGCTTGTTTCAGCCTTCTGTGATCTTTGACACTGCTGCAAAGGGAGAGAAAAATAAGGATTGGTAGCATTTCTCCATTTGCAATGGTGTAAACAAACACATATATCCTAAGACCCTGTTTGATTTCTGACATGTGCTTCCTCTCTGTCACTGATGTTTTGAATATGAAATAGTTCCACAGGAATTTCAAATAGCAGAGCTTTATGGGTGCTTTGGCCACTGTTCCACCCCATAAACCCAAATAAAGTTGACATTAGCATCTACATGATAGGTTCTTTCAAGATGGGCATGTATTTCAGTCTTTATGGTTGCCACTGCAAATCAGCACTGATATTCACAGGGGGACAAATTCATCATGTAGCCAGAATACTTGTAGTTAATTGTTGCCAGCTGCTCTTCCCCTAGATGGTCACAAAGATGATATATCAAAAGACTTTCTGTAACCCTGTTCAAGCTTTATCCCTAACTTTCTTCAAAGCCCAGCAAGCTCTAATGAGCTTTAATTGCTTTGAGCAGCCCCACCTGTCCCTCTTGCTGTGGCCCAGGAGCCTTATTTAAGATCAGGTCAACCTGAGGCATGTTTTGTTCCCTCCTGGCATCTGCTGAGTGCTGGGCTGTCGCCTGGCCCTGACACATGGTCCTTGCTCAGGTATTGCAAGACTGTGCCTGGTGGTGTGGGGTCCCCCTTTGTGAGCAGTCCTGTTCCTGGTAACTTTGTGGTGGGTATTGGCAGCAGAGTTGGATTTAAGCTGCAGAAGAATTATATAGCTCTTGTATAGCTGCATATATTTGACTTATTATTGTGATGGGTATTGTAGGTTTCAAATGTCTTTATTGGGTAGTCTATTTTTGGGTTTTGTTTTTTTTTTTCTACTGAAGTTGCTACCTTCTTTGTTTAAGAAGCTGCATAATTTACGTGCAGCTTAAAACTGTTCCCTTTGTACTGCACAAAGAATGACATTTTCACTTTACCAAAATAATAAAAAAAGAAATAGCCAGGGGACAGGGAGAAGCCAGGGATATGTTTATGGGCCAGTGGCTTCTGTTTGTGCCTGGCAGGTACAGTGACTAAATGGTTAAATTACTGTTGTGCTCCTATATGAGGTTATAATTGATTTCTATGAAATACTTCAAAGTTGTTCCTACCTCATAAAACCTGTAACAAATAGTCATTGGACCACATATTTTTGAGGATTTACAGGTTATTTTTGATGCATGAATATTATATACACCATTTTTGGCTGGTGATTGTTCCCTTTTAATTTCCTGAGCAGAGTACACTCTTGTAAGAGCAATACCTGTATGAATCTATCGCTATCTAGAGTGAACAACTGAAAATGCTGGTGGAAGAAACACATTTAAATTGGAATTGGCACAAGGACCAATGTCATTACAAGTCTTCTTAAAAAAAAAAAAAAGTGCTTAGCTTAGCTTCTGACTCTGATACAACCTTGCTCTTTCTGCTCTCCAGGTAGAGTTTCCACAGGGACATGGGATATTTCTGGATGGCTGTGTAGAGTTTTCTGTTACACCAGCCAGGCATGCTGCTTAAAGATCTTGAAGATTACAGATGTTTCTGCTGTGGAAGAAAACTGCATATTATGCAAAGTAAGATAACCTAAATCTTTGGTATCTTCCCAATATATGCTTGCTGAAACGCTGGTTTTAAGTACAGGTATTTTTAGTCTCTGTACAATGCTTTGATGTCTTGCAGTTTGCTCAAGCAATCACACTCAAATTTTCTAGATAGCTGAAGATACCTCTGAGTTTGGACTATTAAAACTAGCTGATGTATCGTCCTAGTCATGAATATTTTTTCTAATAAACACAGTAGAGTTCAACTAAATTAGTTTCTTTTTGGGGAGTACCAAAATGCAAGCCTGTATTAAATCTGAAAGTGAGGTGGAGAGATGTTGTCTTGTGTTCTTACCATAGTGAGACTTGTCTTGAGTATGGTCTCTTCGGAAAGAAGAGAAAAGGTTACTGGTCTACTTGTGCAAGCCTTGAGCTCATGCATGATTTCTACTGCTCTGGAGTGCACCATCCCACCAAAACATGTTGCAGTGACCCCTTTCAGTTGTGCACAGCAAGAAGGATGAGCCTCTGCAGCTGCAAGGAGGACCACTGCAGAGATATTCTCCTGCTTCTCACTCCTCACTTTCCCTGAGCTGTCTTGACACACTACTTGAGCTTTTAACTAGGCAGTTACACTGTTAAAGAGAAATATGGATTGTGATTCCCAATTTGAGCTGTTCATATTTTGTTTACAAAATATCATATTTTTTTATTCAAGTTTAGACCCGTACGCACTTAGACTATAAGGAGAATTTAGCACTGAAAAGATAACAACACTTTAGCTTGCATAAAGATATGTGCATGTTATGCATACAGTTCCTCTTAAGTCTTCCAGTAGCAATTGTGGCTTGCATAGCTCAAAGCTACTTTTGCAACAAAATCTTCCTAGTATGGTATTAAGAAAAATGCTTACAGGCAGACATTAATCCTGATTGTGGAAGGTCCTGCATACAACTTCAGCTTTCATTAGCAACTCAAACAATCCTCCCAAATTCAAGCCAGTATTACAACAACAGAGTAGTACAGCAAGCTAGTTGGTTTGGATCACTGCAAGAGCACTGTGGCGTGCCCAGCACACAGAGCTTAGGGACTGCAGGATCCCTGTTCACATTAAATATCCAAAAACTAATTTCAAGACTGTGGAGGATTGGCTAGCTGAGAAGGGCCACATAGACCTGATCACGCTAGCCGAGCAGGAATTTGAGACACATTGAACCCAACTTCTCTGAGGCTCCAAGCAAGGCCTAGTTAGCCAGAGAAGGCCTTCAGCAAGGCCTAGTTAGCCAGAGTAGGCCTTGCTGGCTCTCCTGAGTCATGCTGACAACGGACTCTTACAAGGACATGCCGACCCTGCAGCAGAGAAGAAAACAACTTTAGACAAGGAGGAACAAAAGAAGGAAGTATTTGCTCAGTCAGCAAACCGCAAGTAGGAAGATCATATAATCATAACTTTTAGAGCTTAGCCTATCCTAGACTGACTTGTAGGCATAATTATCTAAAAAAATATAAAAAAGTAAGCGCATTACAATAAAGTTGAAGCTTGCTGATCACACATATTGAGTGTGTCCTTGTCTTTCCTCTGTTGCGACACAAGACATTCATTTGAATATTTTATTTTCAAAGGTCTTGAGTTATTTATTTTTCCTCCCTCCCTTCCTGAAAGTCCAAACAAATCCACAAAATAAAAAATGAGTTTGTTCCAAAATGGAAGGCACCCTTGTTCTTCAAAACTATGGTATGCATAGAGAAATGTGTTTGTAGGGAAGAAACTTTCTGCTAGGTTTGTCAATACGCAGCTCATGCTAAGGATCTGTTTAAGTGAATAACTGATTCATCTAAATGAATCATCATGGCTCATAGTATGGATAAGATGATTCTGAGTATAGATATAGGTGATTTCTGACCTTTTGTCTATGCAATGTGATACAGAAGAGATCCAGCCTAATCCTTGAGAGTGAATGGCAGCACCGTGGGAAGCTTCGTATTAGCTCTGAGTAGGAGCTAGTAGGAGCAGAGTAGAAAAGCTACACATCGCAGAGGCTGGGTGGTCTCTGGATCTAAAGGTGTCTCACTGAACCAGGTTGCTGAATTCTATACAGCTATGCATTATTTACCTCATGCTGTTGATTTGTAATCTTGGTTTTGTGGTATATTCTTAAAGTTTGTGAGTTACTTCTCTGAAGAGTTGGACTATTGAGGAATACTTGCAGCACAGATATGTGATGGTCAGCCTGCCGTGTGTAATCCTTTGAGTCCTATTTGATATGACCCACAATTATTTTTCTAGCATGTTTGGTAAGAAGTAGCTGAAAGCATGAAATTACAGATATGTATGCTCCTGACATTATTGTAATTGAGCCTTACCGGCTTGCTTAAAAAAATCTAGTAAATTTGCTGAAGCCTTCAATCAATATAACACAAATGTCTAGAGTTTACTTAAAATGTCTGCATTTGCACCTTATGCAACCTCAACTAAAAATCCTGCAGTCTTCATGTTTTCAGATTTTTACCGAGAGAGAAATATTCCTCTTCATCTATGCTAACCTGCTGCCTGAGGCAGAAAGTAGATTTTGATTCAGTCTGTGTTTTCCTCATTAGTAGAGGAAGCATGATCCAAGTCCCTCTCAAGCTAATACCTTAACACCTGTCTGGCCTTAAACATTGATGAAGACATCCTTAGTCCTGTGAAGCAAGATGGTAGCTAAGCAAGCATGAGGAATATAACAACCAGGGTCCCATTTGCCCCTCAAATGAGGGTGGAAGCAGTGTCAAGGTCTATGTGGGAAGCTGACTGTCTCTGTGCTGGAGGAAAGCATGCAGGCAGCCCTGGATGCTGAAACCAAGAACAGGGTTCCCCTGGCTGTATTGCAACAATGGACTTTCAGCCTATTCTCTAGGAAAAAGAGGCTTGTACAACTCTGTTGCCATTTATCTGCCTGGTTGTCTCTCAAACTTAAGTCTTTCAACCATGTGAAACATATCTAAAAGAGAAATTGCAATGACAAATGGAAAAATGTGATTTTGGGGGTAAGCATCGGGTAGAGGAGACCCAGGGAAAGAACAGTTGTGCAAGTTTATTCCTAGTTAGTACCAGTGAAACCACTTGGGAGAGAAATGCTAGAAAGGGCAGAAGTCACAAAGAGCTTCCAACACATGACAATCACTCTTCATTATTCAGGCAGCTTTTTTGTCTCAGTATCTTCAATATAGGGTGTACAATTTAGAAATACAGCCCAAAAGGTTGCACCCTGTGGATTTGGTCTCTTATACAATAGGTTTTGTAGCACTTGGTGATTTTTCAGTCTGTCTTACCACTTGGACATGGTAAGCTGTGCATTGTTGGGTCACTTTCCAACTATCGCTCTCTTTCTATCTTTTCCAACAGTACAAGAAAATAGTTATATCATTTTATTGTACTGTTTTGTGTTATGCTTTACAGCCTATATGAATGCAGAACTTGCTATAGGTAAGGTAAAATAAAGGAAGAGTGAAAATATCTCTATAATAAATAAGAAAGTTTAGCTAATTATCTATTTTGTAATTATTCACTACTCGGCATGTCTGTATAATTTTTGTTGCCCAAATTACCAAGAGGTTAAAGTAAATCTTACACATAAATAGAGAATATTTCCTCTATTCAGCTGTGCAACTCCCTGTTAAGCAGAGGAACACGTATGTGCATATTTTACAATACCACTGAGCCCACATTTTTCATTCTTTTTAAGTCTCAGTAGGTTTATGTGGATGTGACCGTTGGGCCTTTGATCAGCCTCGCTGTTTGAAATCTCGGAGTGGCTAATAGCTCCCTGTTAGTGAGGGGGAGGAGATGAGCAGTGAAGCTTACAATCACAGTCAGTCACTTGGTGAACTCCTGAACCAAAGTGTTTTGGAGTGATTTTTAAAGCGGGAGTCTGAATTCAGAATTTGAAGTTTGCACTAGCATTGGTGCATCAGCATGCAGATGACAAGTCTTCCTGAGTGGGTTAATGAAAGGAACTGGAGAAGTGCACAGGACATCAGCCTGTAGAGTTGTTCAGGTCCAGCAGGAAGTATCCCACGCTGACACATTGATCTCTGTAAAGAAGGTCCTTATTTAAAATCTTGTGTTATTGAGGACTTGAAGAGCCTTCTGCAGCTCTCCCTAGCCAACAGGCCAGCACATCTTCTCAAAGCCAAGGTTTGAGAACCACTCCAGATCAATAAAGAAGAGTAGGGGAAAGTAGTAACAAAAGGGGAAAAGTGACAATAAATTAATGCTTAATCTAGTAAAAGCATGGGAAGTAGGGAAAAAACCAAGACAGGACTTACAGAACTGAAATTATTACTGAAGTTGTGTCCCAGTATTAGGAGTCTCGTTAATAAAAGGCATAAAATCTGCTACTGTAGTGTCAGAAATCAATAGTTGTGACCTATTTAGGAGGGTTTTCATAGTCATAGAGGTAAACAACTCATAAAAAAAAAATCACACTTCTAAGAAATACTGAAACAAAATTATCTTCAATGGTTATGGATCAACTTCTAATCAAATGAGGTACTACCTACAGTTTGTTTGACAACTGTTCAATTCCAACAATACTTAAAGTAGAAGACCTATGGCTTGTTTGGGAAATCTCAATTTGAGACAGAGATGCTGGAGGTTGAATGCTGCAGGTAGTAAAACACATCAGGAACTTTCAACTACCATATGCCCCAACTTTAAAGCTATTGTATTCAATATGGGAAAAACTTGTATCGGTTTTCCTAATAACAGACAATGGAAATGACTACAGAACTAGATGTTAGTGTCATTTAGCTATACACTGTAATTCTGAAGTATATCTGATGCAAGTAATCAACACGTACTTCCATAAGACTAAATAAAAAGTTATACATTGAGCAAGAGAGAGCTTGGACTGTGCTTTCTGTTGCATATCTGACAAGAATCATGTTAAAAATAGTTGAGGTTCTCAGGAATATGACTACGATGGCATTTTAACTGAAATGGTTGCTGTAGTCCACCCCATAAATGCATTTAAAGGGGAATCCGAAGTAGGTGTGGGCATACCATAATATCTTTGACCAGCATGAATCACAAAGACCTTATTTTGTTATTTTTGACCTTATTTTCTTATTTTTGACTTCTGTTTGAGGCAGGGCTGTTTTTTGTTATTTTTGGTTTGGTTTCTAAGAAGATGCTGAGAAGCACTGGGAAACAGTGCTGAAAACCAGATATTGCTAATCTTATACTTGACTATGTCTCGACTGCATCTGAATTTGAATTATCCTGTGCAAGCTCAAGGTATGAAGTAGTTTAGGAAACCCAGCTCACCTTCCTGGGCAAACCTGGGTTTCCAACTTTTCAAGAAAAATGCAGAGTCAAAGGGGAAAAGGGTGATTATTTTATGTCTTTCTCAGAAGGCTTTTTCTGTGTTTTCCTCCAAGACCTGTACCAGTAAAAGGTGTTTTGCTCTTTGTCTGAAGCAGAGTTTTTATATAATTTTTTATTATTATAATATCTTAATAAAACCCCAGAATGTTCAACATCAGTAAAACTGTTTTTCCAAAGAGCTTCTTGGAGATCTGATTGTTTTAAGACCATAATTTGATGCTAAAGATAGGGAAAAACACTAAATAGATGCAAGAAGAGCTTTAGAGGACAGTTCTGCAAATTCTCAATTCTCATTATAGCCCCTCAGCAGTGCATCCAATCCATGACTGTCAGATGAAGTGGATCTTATATTGCAAAAGGCATTATCTTCCATTGGGAAAAAATGTTCAGGAGGCATCAAAGAGTACTCTGAGAACAAGAGCTTCATTTAAGCAATGAGTGGTTGCTGACTCACCAGAAAAAATTCTGCAGAGGCAGCTAATTTACATATAATGATACTTAGCGTTTGTAAACACTGCCTTCCATCTACAGAGAACTGTGCAAACATCTAATCATATATTACTTATACACAAACAGATTAGTTCTGTTAGGCACTTTGGACTCCTTCATTCCTGAGAAATATAATCCAATCTGTAGTCTCAATTTAACTTGTTTGTCTTTTGTTGCAGTAGTTTGTCAGGACAGAAAATGCAAAGTGAAAGTGCTAGGATTTCCCAAGATGCTTTGGGGAGTAAGGTATCTGACTGCTATGGAACAGCAGGGGGAACTGAGTACTTAATTGCCTTTACAAGTTACTACTTTTAAATTCAATTTTAATCTAATCTAAAAGACTTAACACAAATTTCTGTACTTCTTACACGCGAAATATTTAGTTCTAACTAAGATACACTGCAGTGCTTACAAATGACTCAAATAAATAGAGAGTGGGGAAAACAGGCTGAGGTGGTAGCTTGGGGGAAACAGACACTTGCCCTAGATTTACACTGATATTCAGCAAATTTAATACTTGGCTTTTCAACCCTCTTGCGAAATGATTTGGTTTTGTAGATGAAGTCAGAAAATGCTTAACTTTCTAGACTTTTTCATTACTTTAATAACATCTTAGACCACTGAGGCTGGAAAGGTGTAAAAGAAGAGCAGTATTTGACTACTTTTTAAGGAGTTAGCTTGATGTTCGTGTCAAACCAAGCTAAAAGTCAAAAAATATTACTTTAAAGACAATCTCATTCAGATTTTTTGTGGGAATTAATTTCCCACAGTGGCAAATTAATTATCTTCCTTTATGCAGATGAAATACAAAACCAGGTGAGCAATTAGTATTCTTCTAAGTATGTGTCTACGTAAATTTATTCATAACATATACCAATCAATATTATATTCAACCACTGTTTCTCTCTTTCTTTCTGTAAAACTCAAGCTGCCAGCAGGGTGCATGAAACACTACAACACTATAAATTCTAATGCTGCTCAGTGAGCTCTGCTGTTGAGCTTGAGGATACACTTTTTGAGCAGCTCCAATGCACAGGGCAACATCCTAAGGCTCTGGATTCTGGATTGGATTTCTGCCTCAGACATGAGTTTCCTACGGTATTTTTTTTATTAAATGATGATTTAAAACAATGCCATATATTTTGGAAAATGAAACATTAACAACAAATCCACAGCATATAAGAGTAAGTTTAAGTGTGTGTGTATATATATATACGTAAATAAAAAGTCCATAGTGTGGAACAGTAAAAGTAGATAAGTCACTATAAGAAAACAGGTTAACAGAAAAGCACAGTGCAGAGCACCTCGTAGTAGGTATCAAAAATATACACATCTTGACTTCAGCCCACTTACTTCTTCATGGACAGAAGTTGCTAATAGACTATTTAAATAACTTTTTCAAAAGCTGCCTAGGAAACCTAGCTACTAAGCCATAAAGGGAATGAGTAAGTCCCCAGAAGGCTTCCTTTCTTTTCTTTTATAAATATGTAAGTGGAAAAGCAAGATAAAAAAAAAAACAACTTCAAAGACAGATGTAAAATAATTTTCCTTTATCTATTATCTTGCCTACTGCAATGCGCTAAAGCAGTTTTCCACATCTTATGGAATTTAACGTTAAACAAAAATAAGCAGAAACAAAAATCTGTTCTAATTTCTCTCCAATTACTTGCTCAGAACCAATCAAGTTTTTAGTCAGGGGAATTCAAGACAGCACACAGATTATCATTTTACTATCTTTGTTTTTACATACAAAACTTGGTTATTTTGTTAATGGATGAAAAAAGAGATTCTTGAATTTGGTTTAAAATGTAGATAGTTGATTATTTCTTGAAAGAATATTTATGTGATCTTGTTAATCTTGAGATTGCTTTTTTCCAGCACTATTGGCTAAAGAAAGATGCCTTCCAAATCTTAGGAAGGTTCTTCTAAAGCTACTGAGCAAAATCCTAAATTAAAGATTCATTGATAATACTTCTATTCATTGAAAAAAAGAATGAGCTTGAACCTGATTTCTTTTGCATCTGCACTTGTATAATCTTGTACACATTACTAAAACTCTCACAATTTCTTTTTCTCATGTAAATGAAAGGAAAGCATGGGCTTAAGGTTTTCAAAGTATTACCTGTACCCATAGGAAAAGTACAATATATATTTGGATTATTGTATTTCTTTATGTTACTGTACTTCTTTATGCTGGGTCTCGAGCCTTATCTGCTACTCTTAGTAAAGTCTGTGATTTGTTTTCAGAGGAAACTGTAATCCTAAATTTCTTTGAAAATTTTCTGTCACTAAATCTGCTATAACCCTAATTCTTTATATAAGATAACAAACAGCATGTGTCTTGTCTTTTCTGTATACATTTAACAAAAATAGTTTGATTTATGCTAAACTACAGGCATGGCAAAAGAAAGGGCTATAATGAATTTGTAAATGGGGAGACTTTTACTTGGGTTTCTTTATTTTTATTTTTCTTTTCCTTCCTTTCTTTTTCCTTTTTTTAAGTTTTCCTACAGCTTTATTAAAGCTGACTGCAGGTAAGGAGGGAGGGGCTGCATTTAACCTATCAATTTGGAATATAGAAAGAGTTCACATCTTTCTCTGCCTCAGATATTTGCTTCTGAGCTTAATACCTGATTTGTTTTGTTGGTTTTTTTTTTCCTATGTTGGCATATTTCTGCAAAACACTGGTAGCATAACATTTTTGAAGTTCTCAGACTCTAAGATGCAGGAGGGAAAGCAGTGTCTACACAAATTTTGACATTTTATGTAGATACTTGTGAAATGTTTAAATGACTTTGGTAACTTCAAGGAACAGCAAACAAAACAGTAACAGAAAAACTTCAAAATTCAGAAAGCCCAGCTTTAGCCCCTTTTCATTCCCTAAAACTTCAAACGTTTATGTAGTAGTAAGGATGCGCTTAACTCGGAGAAGGATGCTTGAAGTCAGGATGCAGTTTTAGGAAGAGGAGGGAAGGCCCTCTGACATTCTGCATTTACTTACATGTGGACCCATGCCAAGTAATTATTTTTTTGGTTTTGCTCTTCTTACCATGTTTTATTGCTTATCTGTGTATAGCCTTTCTTTCTTAGCTAGTATTTGTTTATTAAGTTGAACTTAGTTGAACACTTTAAATAATCTTGTTCCAGGTTATGATTTTTTCATGAAAAACTCATTTTCCTTGCTTACTTTCTCTTTCGATGTGGTTATTCAGCTCACTCAGGGGTTAGTTCTGCTTACTGACAGAATTACTGAAACATCTATGGAAAGGAGACTTTCAAATGGCAGCACAAAAATTCACCTTGTGAACATGAAAACATTTGCATGAGCATGAGAGAGATTTCTGAATCCCTACAAGGCAAATCCTTGTTGGGCAAGTCCATGGTATGGACACAAACTTTATTTTTCTGCAGCGTTCTCTAGTTTTGTTTCACCGCTATAACCCCCTATTTTCCTTGGTTTCCTAGTGCTGAGTGAGAACTATAAATGTCACAATATGCTGAGTTAATGAGCGAGCACCAGGCTGGGCTCTCAGCAAGTCTTTGCTTTGTGGTTTTAAATCAGAAAATCAGACCCTTAAATTTATCTGAACATAGCCTCTTTCCTGCCTGTGTGGTTTAATGTGGCTTAATTAACTAATGTCTTAAGCGAGGATTCAAGTACCCATGTCGATTAAATGAGCCAATTTAGGATCCTGCAGGAGCTGGGTCCCTCTGAAAATACATTATATCTTCTTTTTCCACAAAGGAATACAGAAAACATTTAGGAGGCATGAAAGAAAAACTGAACCGATAAAGTGAAGAAATTTGGCTTTTTCTTCGTTAGTTTTTGATATAAGGCCTATGACAACAGAGTAGTCTGTTCTTATCCTCCAAATGCTTTGGCCTGGTATCCCAGAAAGGAGCCCAAGGAGGGCTCAGGCCCCTTTCTGTCAGTGGCTGTGCTTGGGGGTGAGGGAGGGATGGGTGCTCAGCTGTGGCAGCCTTCTTCCCTTTGGTCTGCAATGGTCACCATGGGTGCAACCCATGACCACAGCTGCCTCCTGAAAGCACAGATATACGCTGTTGCCCAACAAAGGTGATTTTAGCAGTACTGTTGTCTGTGCAGCAGGCTCCATCTTGCCTGCCAGGTCCTGGCACTGGCTGGGCCTAGGCCTATGCCTGGGCCTGGGATGGTGATGGTAGGTTCTAATGCTGGTTCTGATGTGAGGGCCGCTCCCCTCGCCTGACTGAGCTCTGTGAGGGCTCTGTCTCGGGAAGGGCTGCCTGGCTGTGTCAGCCACCGGGTAGAGCCAGGAATCACCCCTCATGCAGCCATGTCCAAGGCCTGAGGCAGGGCCTGGGCTAGGCAGGCAAGCCCTGGGGTGGGAAGCTGGTTGCAGCTCGGCCCCGCAGGGCCCAGTCCCAGGGGAGGAGTTGCCGTAAGCGGCCGGCTCCTACTGTGAAGGGGCTGGGACTGCCCCCAGGCTTCCACCTGCCTCCAGAGCAGCCAGCAGGGCTGGGGCAGTGAGCTGCACAGCAGAGCGCACAGGCAGAAGCTAGCCATGGTCTTGTGTAATGGTTTGAGGTGTGTTAGCTAATAAGAGGGAAGCCTCATTGATGTCTAATATTCATTAGATAGCTTGGACCGTTATACTCTGGCAAACAATAACTTCTTGGCTTCATGTCTGTCTGGTGCATTCCCATCCCTGGAGTGGTTCAAGGCCAGGCTGGATGGGGCCTTGATCAGCCTGATCTGGTGGGAGGTGTCCCTACCCATAGCAGGGGGGTTGGAAGTAGATGAGCTTTAACATACCTTCAAACTCTAACTATTTTATGATTCTTTGATTTCTTTTTGCTCATGAGCAGGCTTTCAGGGTGACAGTGCACATGTCTGAGCTGACGGCTCAGTTTTGCACATACTGTCCCAACAGGGTTTCGGCTGCCCTGGAGGCCTCACCTTGCAGACAGTATCAGATGCTGACTGGTGTGTAACATCACTGAAAGTTTACATTATTTCTTCATACGTGTGTATTTGTACACAGTTGAATATTTATCACAACCACAAAACAGCCTGCTATGCTAAGAATCCAAATTTTGCATCAGTGAGGACACTGTAAAATTACTTGTGTAGAAAAGCTTCAGAGAGCTAACAAGTCAAAGGAAGCAGGTTACATTTAAATTCCACAGATGCATATCACACCATGACACAGGAAACAGAATTATGTATGTCACCATAAAGGAGACACTGAGTTTAGAATAATTAAATCTTTAGAATAAAAGCTATATAAATCATAATCAAAAGATGACTTTGAGTTTAGCAATTTGGACAATATTGCTTTTGAAATAGGAAAAGTATTGTATTATGGGTGCTAGGTGGTAATGGTAACAAGTTTTTCAAAACTACATTCTTTCTGTGAAAGGACATTTATGAAAATACAGAGGCTCATCACACCTGGTATAGACTCTGAGGTAATTAATGGTGAAGGCTTCTGGAAACAGAAATGAGATTTGATAGCTGATTGCCCAGATAAACATTACAGAAATGCTGAGGTCCTGGTTTTAGAAGTGAACAAGCCTTCTAAATCAATCCGTGCTCCTGAGAATGTTGCTATTCATTATATCTGCACAGCATTTCTGTGCTTATGTGCTCATTTTAAGATACTTTAGGCCTGATTAAAAAATAACAGTAATGGCTGAGCAGTTGGGATACCCACAAAATTCAGTCAGACTGATACAAGATTGAGTTGTGTTATGAACGGAGTCAAGTTTATCAGTGATCAGTTTGCCAAGTGGTAATTTATAGATAGTAATTAAAAGATATTTTTGTGGCTAGCAAGGCTGTTCTGTCTGAGTGCTGGTTGTCTTGCTTCATTAGAAATGGGTCATCCCCATGCAACCTGGCCTGGCAACCACTGACTTGAATTCCTAAATGAGGAGGGCTGCTCGCTGTTGTATGAGCAATATGGATTATTTATTGATCTTTAGTTTCCCTTCTTTAAAAGTCTTCTTTTCTTCCTGAAGAGGGAGAAAATTTTAAATTTTAGGAACACTTGTGATATAAGAAACTCTTCTGCTCAGCGCTGTTTGCAACTATAGGAAAATAATAAAATATTTTGGTGGAGAAGAATTGGTACCCTTAAAGTATTATTAGAAAAATATTTTTCCATACCTTTAATACAAATAGTCAGCTTACACAGATATTTACTGCGAATGTTGTTCCATGTAGCTGTTTTTATGAAGCTATTTTGATGTTCCTGAATACTATGCACTAAAGAAAGTATTCTTATTTTGTTAAGTACTACTTAGGAAAATGACTTTATACATCTTATTTATAAACTAAATGTGGAGTTGTGGCTTTATCTTGATTGTTATGCCCTATCGGAGTAAAAATACAGTTATATACAGTTATACTAAAGCAGCAACAGAGGAAAAAAAATCCCATGGTTTATGTAGGTAGCTATTGCACTTTCTATTTTACTGGGTTGGCTTACAAGACAAAAACGTTGATTATTTGTGTGAACAGCCAACTGTAGCAGCACCAATGTCTGTAACTGGATTTCATTATGGAAATTCAGCTAAAGAGGGCCACAGGCACAAAAATCCATTAAAATGTTTCTATTGCTTTACATATTCTTCTGTGATAAAAATAGCCCTATATTTGAATTTAAGAAGCTTTAGCCTAAAGGGTAGCAGATGGATATTAAGGAGATTATAATAAAGAAGGGTATTATCAAAAAAAGGAAAAAAAAAAAAAAAGGCAGATGGGGAGAACCATTCTTTCATATTTAGGGAAAACATTTGTAATAGCAAAGGTATTCCAAAAATCTGATCTCTTTCTAGGTAGTCAATAATGACTTGTTAATTCTTTATGTTACTGCATGAAGGCCTGATAGAAAAATGGGCTTATTACAAAATAAACTGTTACAAAAGGCAGCTAAAAATTGGATGGATCTAGGATACTTGCATTGTTGTCACTGTAACAATGTAAAATGTGACGAGTGGCTGCCATCTGAGCATATTTTGAAATAAACAGCAAATGTTTTTGGCTTATTAAGAATTTCAAAAAGCGGCCTTCAGAAGATTCTGAGAACATGCAGACATTGCCAATTCTAGACGTGATTTCCCTTGCTATAAGACTACTTATATCTGAACTTTTTTCCCCTATCTTTGCAAATTTGTCCTGACAGGTTTAAAGGGTTTCTCAAGTTTCTTGAAGGTTTCTGGTTCCCTTGGAGTCCAGGCAGAGCCTTCCAACAGCCAGATCAGAGTTTCTGCTTCAAATAGAGAAGTAAGATCTTACTGACTGTGGGTGCCCAGATCACTTGATCACTTGCACTGAGGAGCTTGACACATGGGCTGTAAGTTTGGGACAGATGAGACTGACTTACCATGTTTGCACGGGGGTCAAAGGGGAAGCAAACCTACAACGTATCTGGTGGTTCCCAGAGTTGTTAAATTGAAAAATTACTGTGCACAGGGGCAAAACTACAACCAAATTTTCTGAAAGCGTTGAATAGTAAAGCTTATGGCTTCTTAGAAGCCAGAAGGGCTTTCAGTAGTCTAGCACGCTGCATCCTCTGGCCTTTGGGAAGGGGGGTTCTTGGATTGCAAGGCACTGCTGCATCCAGTGGATGGCTGTGATGAAGGGTAGAGCAGCTGACAGGAGGAAAAAAGTACTCACGTGTGGCTGATCTCAAGCTCTCTGCTGTACTGGCTGTAGGTGGCCCATTTAAGTCTGATGGGATTAGCTGGCTTCAGTGGGCTTGACATCTGTGTAAGTAAGGTTACACTTTTCCTTCAGTTGAGTCTGTCATACCTAGCTGGCCCTAATAACATTTCAATGATTGCATTCCCCTTCTTATACTTCCCAGTTCTCAGTTGAATATTGTGAGCTGTGTTATAAGGATGGATTTGCTAGATATTGCTCGTGCTATTTGAGTGAGCCCTGGGACTTTTCCAGTGTAAGATAAGGGAAGAGAAGGACGGGGGGAAAAGGAAACAATTGCAGGTCTTAATAACTAAGGAGGGTTAAACAAAGAGATGACTGCTACAATGCCTAAATGTTTTTGGCATCCCTTTAATGTGAAACCTTTTCATCTGAGTTATACCTTCAGAAGTCAGATCTCACTAGACTCCCTTTGAGTTTTGTGCTTCCATTTCTGTCCTAATTACCTTTCTCAGAGTGAGATTGCTCTTCTGTCTTAGCAGAGGGGGATTATTTTTTTTTTAATGCAGTGTTGTATTTTTTTATATATATCTAGAGAGAGTCAGATTCAAGTCTTTTGTTCTTGGCACTCACCATATGCTACTGTTTAATATTTAATCAGCCCCACCTCATCAGAAACACTGCTGGCCTCATTAGATAATTAATGGCTGCCTGTGTCTCATTTGCTTCAGTTGATACATCTGCAGCCAGTAATTAGAGCAGGAGTTTATTAGTTGCACTGGCTTAGTTTATTTGTGAAACAATCTCTCCTTTGATTGAAGCCGCTGGGATTGGCATATGTGGACAGCCTGCCTCCCTGTTCAGTAGGGCTCTTTTGTTTACATTTTTGCTACAGTTTTGCAACACTGCACATCCTGGCAGTCCTAGGAACAGTTGGTGGTGAAGATTTGCCTTTTATAATTTAGAAGATAATTGGGTAATTCAGTGCAGTAAAGCTACTGCAAAACAATTCTGTAACTTTGGGGAGGGGCGAGGAGGGGAATCTGGTAGACAGTTTGTTAGGTTTTAGATATTATTATTTAGGGATTCTTTATTTATTTTTCAAACATCTTAATAAAAATCCTCTGGATTTGTGAAGGATACACGTGCATAGCACAATGTGTTTGGCAAGCTAAAAATTAAATCAGTATTCTTAAATGGGGGTGAGTGGTCACGTGTCAGTATCGGTAACCTGTCGTCCTTAATGAATTCCAGTGTTAAACTTGTCTCTTTGGTCTGTCTCCTCATTTGCAAATGTATAAAATGTACTGTGATATTTTTTTTTGGACTTGTGAATTTATGACAAGTCTCTCATTAAGTAATCTAAAGGAAAACCTTTATACAATTGACTGTATTAAAATAATTAGATGAATTGTTCCTGGTTTTGAGAGAAAACACAGAATCTTGTCTTGTCAGGATTCAGTCTCCGAAAGATTCTTTCCTATTATTATTATACCTCTTCAGGTACAACAGCAACCCTGATTAAGTGGGTTTGTTTTCTCTGAGTAAGTAAGTCTTATAGCTGTTTTTTTTTTTTCCTCTTATGCAGGTTTCTGTGCCAATGCTAACCCATCCAGGCAGAAGTTTAAATGCAGAGCTACTCCCTCTTCATTTTATGTTTTTGTTTGCATGATTGCTGAGCAACTTGCCTTGGCATTACCTTTGTATGTATAGGTATTGTTGTCTTCAGTGCTGGAATGGCACATATGTGTGTTGAACAGTCCTTAGCGACATGGTATGAGAATTAACAGTTAATGTTGGAAAGAGATCTGAATCAAATTCAATTGACTTTACCACTGTGAATAGGAAGGGGAAAAAATACTGGTTTATTTTTTGTGTTTTTATTCTCCAAAGGGCCAGAGTATTGAATCACCACTGACTTTTCCATGTGAGAAAAGATAACTCAGCCTGTTAACTCTGCTGTTGCCATTAATAAGGATACAACTAAAGTGAATATTTCTACTTGGGTCTTGTTCTAAGATTAGTCTCTCAGATCTAACCATCCTTGCCTGTGTGCAACAATTCCTGTAATTAAGCCTTATTTCTCTTTAAAGCCTCTATCTCCACCAGCATGTGTGCTCCTGAAAGCATATTGTATAGCTACTGAGCTCTGGGGTGCTTTCTTGCTGCTTGCTGTCCCTTATATAGCCAGGGGAAGGTTATTGCAGGGCTTTCACCAAGTCAATGATTTTTGCCTTCAGCCTTGCTGCAAAAGAGACAAGTCCTAGTCAAAACACCTTCTTTTAACCTGTGTGCAACCCAGGTAAATTACTGCAGGTTGGAAACATCCTCAGCCTCTAGAGGGCTGGGTTAAAAGTAATCCTGGCTGAGTTACTCAGTAGAAGACATAAACTGTCTGATAAGACTTGAGGCCACCAACTCCCCACCCTTATTCTTTTCATGCAGTAGCGAAGTGCTTTTAGCTGTCTTTCCTGTCAGCCTTCTTTCTGTTATTTGGCATGACTGGGTGGTTTTTTAATGGCTTGGTTGTTTTCTTATTTTTTGAGTCGCATTCTGCACTGAGCCCAGCTACCACTCTCACATGACTCTTTTTTTATTTTCTGTGATGTTGTCTAGAATTTAACCCTGGAGAGGAGCTATAATTCATGCTAACCACACCTTTAAAGGAATGGTACCAGGCAGGCTGGCTTCACAATTGAAAGGGGTGTCAGCAAGAAATAGTTTTGCTATAGCTGTAAGCAATGGTTTCCTTATCAGTCTTCAAAACATTAAAAAGTCTTTTCTTCTACTAGATAATCCTTTATCATGCCTCTGTAGCTCCACTTAGCCTACACTGGCAGATTCGGTGTGTTTTGACAGTTCTGACCTGATGAAAAACCTTGTGCTATGTTTGTAATTGATTGTACCCATAAATGACTCATGGACTCTATTTTGTTTCTGTTGTTCCTTGTGTCACTTGAGCTTTTTGTTTGCGTTTCTCTGGTTCGATTTCTCCACAGTGAGAAGAGCTTTGCAGAAATAAGTTTAGATTCTCATTCATAAGGTGTTGTTGGGCTGCCACAGAAAACAGGGGAGGAAAGAGAGACAGCCGTCAGCGTTTTCTGAGCAGAGCAGGAGTCTAATGATCACTGCCTGTACTCTGTGGGGTATGCACAGGCTGCCTGGGCATTGCTGCCTGGAAACCTGGATCAAACTAGATGATTAATAAGCACTCTTTCCTTCAGACTTTTCTGTGCTTGTTTTTGGACAGTAATGACGTCCTGAACCCTAGTAATGGTTAGCTTTTACTTTACCATATTATTGGTACTGAACTATCTGCCAAACCAGCTTTGGGTTAGTTGGGCAACACTAGGTGTGCCTACACAACTAGTTTTAGTATATATTTGGCTAGCACTGCAGGTATCTCTGTGTCTTACCTGTACTACTTCATGCACTCTACAAATTTGAACTGATTGTATGTTTACTAAATTTACTAAAACCCAATTATTTTCTGAATCATCCCCATGTCTTCCAATAGTGTTTTAAATATCAGGGTTTTGAAGTCTGATTGTTTCATGGTGTTGCATTCCCAGATCTCCAAAACATACACTATGGATATTTAATGTCCTAAGATGCCTTCAAAAACCCCAGTTTTATTTGTGAGTCCTAAACTCTAAGCTTTGTTTACAGTTTGTGTACATGATTACTTTTGTTAGCTTACGGGACTCTCGTTATTGTATATGTATTCAGTTATATTGTGACCTTTTTCACCATTGCATGGTGAAACAATGAAGTCAAGGGCAAAGACATAGGTTAGCTGATTCTTCAGAGAGCCAAATGTATGTTGGTTTGGTTTTTTTTGTTTTTTTTTTTTTTTTCCTCCATTGATGCTTTGCTTTGCATGGCAATTTACCCTTGCACACCATCTATTCAGATCTGGAAAGTCTTATTCACCCATTTTATATAACCCTTACAACAGAATTTACAAGACTAAAAAACGTTCTTAAAATTTCATTAGGAAATGAAATTTTCCAGACTGCTGCAGTCTGTCAGAAACATCCTTTAAAGTAATATATAGATGAAACCTATTCCCACAAGCTTAAATGTAAGAGAAATTTAGCTGACATATCATATAATAGCAAAAGAGACACTAAAACACACACTACTTCGATTACAAAATGATGAAAGGTTACAATAAATATCTCTGCATGTGCCTTTTTTTCTCTTAAAACATTCTAATTTCATTGTTGCCAAGTTTATGTATTCAGAGTCTATGTCCTTTCAGTAATCGCAGGCTCGCCATTCTCTCCAAGGAACACAATTATGTTAGTTCCAAATAAGGGCTCTTTGATCTCTTTTTATTCCTCCTTTGTTTCTGCACAATGAAAGCGAGAGGAACTCAATTAAAGCGACTTAGTCTAGTCTCTTGACAGAAGTTGTTACAAGTGAAGGGTTTGATTCTCTCCTCAGTTAAACCAGTGTTTTGCCAGTGTAGCTACATTGACACTATCAGAGTTGCATTGATGGAAAGCTGGTATAATGGAAGAAAGGATCAATCCTGAAGTTTCTCTGAATAGGCCATTTGAACAAACCACCACTTTCTTTTTCTCAGCTGAATTGAAAGCAATTTAATTAGCTCTCAAAATAGGCTATTCAGTGAAAGATTCCCAAACTGAAGGTGACCATGTTTTCAACATGAGCAAGAGAAACATGTTTGTAACAAAAATTTTGTTTGTATTAATATCTGGTAATCCTACAAAAGTAAATTTAAAAAATAATGTGCCCAGGGCTGTTACCGTTCTCATACCTTGATGCAGGAGTGTTACTCATATTTTTTTCACAGTAAACTAATGTCTTAAACTCCCGTATCCTGCACCGTGTGTTAACAGTTTCTTTTTTTTGAGAAAAGGCATGAATTTCAGGTAGTATGCACTATTATTTTCAATCCAGATGATACTCGCCATTCTCAGTGTCTTCAGTCAGTCTGTCTCTTGTAATGTCCAAAGTCTTGTAATGTCCAAAGAACCTGTAGGGATTATGAACACTTGAGTATTACTCCAAAATAAAATACTTCTATTGATAAAATGGTAGCCTTAAACTTTACTGCATGTGTTGGTGTTCAGAGAGCAAGTTCAGTACAGAAATACTTCATTAGAAACTTGGAATATTCCAGTGAAAATAGAATACACAGGCTTTTTACCCTCTGTGAAATACAGTAATAGGTCATTAGTGCTTTGTATAAATGCTGGGTTTATCCTAATACTTGGCTTTCTCCTGTTCAGTTTGTAATTTGGGTATTAATTAGTGCCTGAGCCTTGGAGAGTTGCTGTCTTTATAGAGACAACTTTGAGGAAATAAGAGTTAACCGAAGTGATAAACCTGATCTTTTCAACTTGTTTTTGTTTGAAGGGTGTAGGTGTTTCCCCCCACCCCAGCTTTTATATGCACAGGTATTTTTGCTTTTTTAAATTATTTTTTATGAATTTATTTTTAAACTTTTAAACTTGCACATGTCCCCCATTATATTTGGGCAGCACTAGCATGATTAAAAGAGCTCTGTTAATACTGTATCAGATATCAAATACTACTCCTTCTTCACTCCTTTTATTTTGAGGCATCGGTTCCTAGTTATATCCTGTGAAGGGCTTTTGTCAGTCAGTGGAGTTTTTCTATGCTCATCACACCAACCTTATTCATCATATAATGCTGCTGTGAAGTTTGTGGTTGTTAGGCTCTCCACCTGATTAAAGGTTCCTTGTCAAGCTTTATTTAGGAAATCATCTGATTTGGCTTCCTTTCTCTTCTCTCAGGATGTGCTTATCCCCCGTGTGCAAACTGTTCAAAGCTGCTTTTCCCATTAGCCCTCAGAGGTATGAGAAATATAGTTCACATACTCAGGTTAGTTACTGTCTCCTAAGTGATTTCTCCTTTCTGCCTTTCCACTCTTCTCACCTGCATCTATTTTCTTACTCCTGGGTTAACCTCCTCCTTGCCAAAGCTCTTCTACTTGGAAAACCTTATTATACTGCTTTAAAAGGCTGCCTATCTTGAGAAAAGTAAGGATAAACTTTTTGACACGCAATAGTACTAGTAGTGGAGAGTGCCATCAGAAGATGATCTCCGAAATGTCTGCTTTGTTTTTCTGATATCATTCTTTCCTTTTTCTCATGGTTCAAAGCAATAAGGATGAAAACAAACACAAGGACCTTGCTACCCAGAAGATTGAAATTACAGGGAAGCAAGATATGAAGTGCAAGTAAAAATTACAAGTTTGGGAGGTATTGTGCTTTCCTCTCCAACCTCATAGTCAATTTGGACTTGTCTGGAATGCATATAATGATCTCTGGCATATTTGATAAATTCTTTTGTAGGCAAATTCTCTCCTGGATTCAGAGGTGATGCAGTGATTAGGAATGCTTTAGACAATTCTATTTCCTTTGTGCTTTTTTTACCTCATGAAATTTTTAATGCCAAAGAAGTATGATCATCTGCAACAATCTGGTGAGAGAGATTATTTAGATGCTAAAATAGGGACACAGCAAAATCTGAAGTTTTCCAAAAGATCTATTTTACAGTGCTGATCTGTTGCTGAATCTAGCTGCTGTTTCATGCTGCACCTCCTAGGATCAAAAGAACAAAAATAGGTAAAGAGAACCTGGTATAAAAAAAAGTTAATTGGGGAAAAAAAAATCAAATATACCTAGGAAATCTTGCTTCCCATATAACAAGACTATTACATTTTTAATATATGGGAAAAATGGAAGTGGTTCAATCAATGATATTTCCCTTGTCCGTAACTGATGAACAGTAGCCAGTCAATGAAATTAAAGGGCAGGAAATCTTTCAATGAAAGAGAAATTCAATGATTATTGGTGTCTTATGTGGCTTATGACATTCAGGATACAGGTTATCACATACAGCTGTGACTGAAATTAAGGGTACAAATAGCAGAGTTATTTATGAAATTTTTGATTAATATTACTTAATAATAAAATTAGGCCAGTCAGAAGATGAATGTTTGGGAGAGTGGGGGGATCTCTCCTGTACTCCTGCCAGTTTCCTTGCTGGATTTTCCAACCAGGTTATGCAAGTCTTACCTTCAAAAAAGGTTTTTAGGAGCTAGATTTCCATTATCTTACCTAAGAATTTGTACCCCAGCTCGAGCTGTGTTTGTGCTCTCAGCTTGCTCACAACTCTGAGCTATTCAAACTGTTTTATTTGTGACAAAGAAACTGAACAATTTTTTTTCTTCCTTCTCTCCCCCCCTTTTGGAAAAATACTTTTAAATTCTTTAAATATTAAATGCTTTAAATTTTAAGCAGTCTTTGAAATGGCTTGCATTCTGAGCTTTGACTATCTACTTAATTTTCTTATCATTAAAATGAGAGATTTGTATTTTAGAATCTTGCATTTTTGGTAGGGCAGAAAAGTTACTTGCTTGTAAATATCTGAATCTGAGGGAACATAACGCTGGAGTGAAACATTAAGGCAATGTGCATTGTAGAAGCAATACTCTGTGCTCTATAATTCTGCTCCGCTGATTTAAATGGAAAATACCATCCTAGACATGATGATTAGGAAAAAGATGAGTTGTTACTCAGTTCTGCCTACGTTCTTCCATATGCTAACGAGATACAGTTAGGTTAAAGTGAAGCCAAGGCATTGTTTTCTACCCATCTAATCCTGCTTCTACCCATTCACCTGAGCAGGGTGTATATTTGCTGTCCTTTATTTTATCTGTTATGCACAATGCTGCTACAGGAACAACATAAACCCTTTTAGTCATATGCAGCCTCCTATGTGTTTGGACTTTAGTGTACTACAGTTTTATCCCCTCCACATGTACCTTTGGTGTTAACAAGCTCTCAAGAGGAGGTTTGTCTTAAGCTCAGTGTGAAGTGGAGGTCTAAATTCTGAGCTGTCTCTAAATTAATTCACTCTTCCCTGGTAGAAAGTGCCTTTCATGCCTATAGTGGAGATAGTAGTCTTTTCAATATTAGTTAAATGTTTTATCCTTATTTATCTTATTTTAATTCAACAGTTCTAAAGTACTTTTCAAAGTAATCAGGTATGACAGTGCTGGGGTTAATTAACAGTTGGTATGCTGCCAGCAGCTTCCCCGTGACGGTATTGATGATGATACTGATCTTATCTGATATACTTCACTAAGAAAAAAATCCTCTAGAAAGAAGCAAAGACATTATGATATGAATAAGGACGTTAGGTGTCCTTCCTGCTGTTTTATGAATGTGTCTGAAGGATTTCCTTTGTGAGAGAGAACAGAAGCTCAGTCTAACCCTTATCTCTAGTACACCACAAAAATCTATCTTCAGATGACATTAAACACTTGTCTTAGAACCACAAAGCAAAGAAATATAAAACAGTCTGAAAACTCATTTTACTGATTGCACTGAAGTACTATCATCCATGTGATTTTTTTTTTTGAAGGTCGCTTGCTATGTGAAGACATGAGTAGTTCTGTCCATGAGCTATGGACTTGCCATATTTCAAGTTTAAAATTTTCAGTTACATATTGAGGTCTTTGTTTTATGAATCTGGAAGTTTTGCAATGTTTGTTCAAGGTGCAGTGGGTCTGAGAGGCATTAAGGACATTCATGTCTTGTTTTTTGCTTTTGCAGAGCAAGGGGGTTTGGTTTTGTTTTGTTTTCCTGCTATAAAATAGAAAATATGAATCCAATAAATTCTCTAAGAAATTAAAAAATAGATCACAAAGTAGTCTCACAAAAGTA
Organism: Scolopax mira; assembly: GCA_004320125.1. Lineage (NCBI taxonomy): Eukaryota > Metazoa > Chordata > Aves > Charadriiformes > Scolopacidae > Scolopax > Scolopax mira. Next base: position 125,745 of record BJBW01009320.1, read on the forward strand.
CCTCACTGTGATAAATGGCTGTCATACCTTCGTGAAAGGAAAAAAATAAAATAAAATCCTGAGTGTGATACTGGAAGAAACCAGGTTCCCCAGTTAAGACCATGCCTTAAGAACCAGTGGTGATTACATTTGCCAAAAGCACATGTAAGCTGGTGTTCCTTTGCTGGTCTTCAGAGTGTCTCTAATATTGACCAACTCTGCCTAATGCAAGCTGTCTGAAAATCCACACATTTTATGCACTGTATAAGCAGTAATGGTTTTTCATATGGCCATCAATCAAATTTATGTACTGGGCTCTATGTATTTTCAGAGGCAAGTAAAGGAGGAGTCCCATCAGACTGCTGGGATATTGCTGCTCAGCAAAACTACTGGGATGAAAAGTCTGCAACAAAGGTGTTAGCCAAAGGCAGGGGAATAGAGTAGGTGTTAACCGTGGATGCTGGTAAAACTTAACATCCATGCTATTGCAGTGCTGTTTTCACATCTTTATTTCATGTATCCCTTTCTCCCAGCCAGGGCTGGTTATTTCTTTGTGTCAAATTGACAGTTGCTCAGGTACTACTTGGATTTTGTGTGGATTTTGCTCTTTGTGCTTAAAAGGGCTCCAAAATGTAGATAGGTCTTGAGTTGACTATTAGTGTTTGAAGGCTCATCATACACACAGATTAGCATTCCATAGAGCAACCAGCTCAAAGATGAATGCTGTGCAAAATGTAATTGGTGTTTAAGATAGTATTGTTGAGGCTTTTAATGCACCCAATTGAAAATAGGAAAATTGATTATTTTTTTTTAATTATAGAATTACCTTTCAATTGTTGCAAATATTGCTTTTTTTTTACTAGAAACGTGGTGATGTCTGACTGCAGGCCAAACCATCTGTTCTGCTCCTGGTAATTTTGTTTTCATCAGTGACCCAGGTCATCGATAATTTCTGTTCTTTGTTGTCATGGATATGTTCACCCCTATGCTTCTTGTTTAAAAAAAACCCAAACTTCTAGTGAAATTTTCTGCCCCAGTATTTCCATGTGTACCTGTCCACAAATTTGAGTGGAGCGTGACCTTCCAGAGCTCTTTGGATAATGCTGTTACTTCGATGTAGAAATCAGTTTTTTCCGGTTAGTGTTTCAGCTGAAGAATTCCAGGTTTGTTTAGGACAATGTTCACTAGATCTGAGGTCTCTTTCAAAGAGGGCTTTTTATATGCAATTATCTTATTTGTTTTATGCATTGGTGTTACCAGCCTTATTAGCATCAGGTTTGGTCTCCAGTATGTTCCTGAAGCAGCTATATAAGCTTTGGATTTTTAGGGAACTAAGGTTTATATAACTTTTGATGGACTATGTAATCAAAGAAGACTTTTTTTTTTTTTAGCAGTTTCTCAAACTTCACTAGCAAATCAAGCATTTATCTTTTAAGATGCAAAACTTTCTGTTTTGCAAGGTCGGTAATGAAGGAATGTGATGTTTTCTTTTTTTGGTTTTTTTTTTTTTTTGGTGTTTTCTTCTTGGGGATATTTTCAAGAAAATGGACAAGACAGTTTTACTTGAAAATTTAGTCATGGGCAAATGATAAACTGTCTAAATAAACCGTATCTGATTTTAATTATAAAAAGGAGATTTGGTAGTAGCTTGTTGTATAGTTTCTTGGACCCTGAATTTCTTGGAAGAACTCTTGGAAACCATTTTACCAAGGACTTTTTTTTCCCCTGTGTTTCAATTGTGCGAAGACTCAGAATGCTGTAGGGTAATTCAATATATTGATGACCTTGGTGCCAACGTTAACTAGGGGAGCAAAAGAGGAGAAATGAGCCTGCACAGAAATTAATTAAATTTGAATCATGTTTTTAATACCTTATTTGAGCTGTTTTGTTTTGTGGTATCAGTTTAGACCATCTGTATTTTGGTTATAATTAGCTGTGTAATACCAACAAACAAAATGTTGACAAAATATACGGTATACATCCTTTGATTAATTTAGTTAAAAATAAATCTACTTCAGCTCTAAATGAACCTTTTCTCTTAAAATATTCCTTCCTCTAATTTTCTTAAGTATAAGAACATGAGTTCAATTTTTGCTCAAACATACGGTACTTTATCAAACTTGTATATAAATTACTTGATTCTTCATACTGCTGATATTCTTCCAATTGTTTTAATAGACCATAAAAATGGTAATACTGTGGTAAACCATTAAACACTTAGCCATTTAGCCCAGCAGTATTCCTTGTTTAATAGTTTTACTCATTTAACACTTACGATTTGTAAAAGAGTAAATCTAATTTTAAAGTAGGTTGAGGAAGTTAAACCACCTTTGGGGAATAAATCTACACTCCCTTACCTGGAGGGCAATACTAATTGCTATCCAGACCCAGAACAGGCTCAAATGAAGTCAAGCTCCAAGGATTACTAATGAGTGAGGCTTACATTGTATGAGCTAAAAGTCTTTGAATGCTATTTTTTACTTGAGAAACTGGCTGAACAAAAGTCTGAGAAAATCCATGCAGTCAGTAGACTGCTGGTGCTTTTAAGCATAAGTAATTATCAGCCTTCCTCCTTGGGATGTTAATGATAGTGGTTTGACCTTACCCCAGCATCCCTATCTAAATGTATAACTTAGCCATCAGTTTGCTTTAAATCAAGCACTAAATCTGTCTGAGTGCCATTTAATATGGATATTAAAAAAACATCAGGGTCTATTTGGCTGCTTTTGTCAGCTAAATCTCAGGCAATTGTGTGAATGAATTAACAGATGAAACTGACCTTATTTTTTATTATCTTATAAGTTTTGCGTTGGCCTAAAGACGAGCACACCTCTGTATTATTTCAGTGCAGATGAGCTATTCACAGGCATTATTACCATTGCTATTATTATAATTGTTATTATTATTTTACATAAATCTGTCAGTGGCAATGCAGGAGAGTTGCCTTGTGTGGAAACCTTCACCATTTCTATTAATTTTCCACTCTTTACTTGTAAATCTTGACTGAGCCCTTTTCTGAGGTTGTCCTGTTATTTGTCCACCTTCACTTTGGTTCCTTTTATTCTGCTGGTAGATGGGAATGGCAGCATCAAGATTGGCTTAAAACATTAGCAAACTGCATTTAGCCCTTTTCAAAACAAAGTGTGAAAGTGTTTGCAATGATTAACTAGATACGTGTTTACGATAAATAAATTGTAAAGTAAAACATTTTGCAGGGCATAAGAGAATGGGAGGAAAAAAAAAAGATTGTTCCCTCATTTAAATCCTGTTCAAGCCCAGGGGGTTTAATAGGTACTTAAGTAGTGCCCCAGAGAGTGTGATTGGAACTTAGAAGGGTGCAAACACCTTCATCTAACTTTCTGCTGCAGCTGAATTTTGCCCCTAATGGCCAACCTTAGTAAAACCTAGCTATTTTTTTTGAATAATGAAGCTGTGGAAAATCCAGCAAGTACGTGGAAATCAGAACTAGGAACAGGCCCTAGAGGATTTTTAACCTAAATAGAAGAAGCTGTATCTCCAGCTCTGAAAGCTGTTACTGTTTCACTATTCTTTCTTTTTGCCTCTGGGATATTCCTGAAACGTGTGCATCTTCTGTTTTATGAGATGTACTTGGCTTTCTTAGATGTAGAGAGAAACAGGAGGAGGTGGACGATGGCATGGCCTCCAGCACTTTGTTTATGAGAACATCCTTCTAGCAATTTTATGTCTGCATGAGGTAGAAGAATTGTTTCCAGTCTGCCCTTGAGCTGTGGATCAAGCATTTTACTTCCTTTTACTTTTTTTCTGCTTTAAAACTTTATATGCCTTTCCCAGAGTCTTTAACAGATGAGATTTTTGTCATTTGTAGTAGGTGAAGCACTTTCAGTTCCCTTTCGTTTTCCTAGGCGTGTTTCACAGTTGACCATGCTAGCACTGGGCACTTCCTTCTCTGCAAACTAGCTCTCCTGAGACCCAGCCTTGCATGTTTCTTTTCTTCACCATACCTGTAGGGCAGTGATATGGGGCAGTTATTGCCTCCACCTTTTTTTTGTTACAGCTTTGCCTAATGAAATGGGGCTAATTGTTCAGTTAGCCAGAATCACATTCTTGTGTTGCCTATCAGCAGGAGGCTTGTAGAACTGAGCTGACTATTGGCTGGCTCCTTCCTGGGAGAAAAGTCATATTTACCTGCTCTTTCTCCTGTCCTCCTGCTGCTAGTGTTTGAAAATCCTTGTATTCCCTTTAAAAAGAAAAAACAAAATCTGACTCCTATAACTTTTATTTTTTCATCTTTTTTTTCCACCATGAAAGTAATCTAGCAAGCAATCACAGCACTGGTTACACTTTAGTCCTAAGGGAAGGTGCAGAGCATCTTGGGCTCCCAGCCCAGGGCTCATCCCCTGTGGGACAGCAGCACTGCTCCACATTCCTGCGTTTATATCCAGGGTACCACAGGCAATTGCTGCATTTGCTGTTGGAAATTAAATATTGGTCTTTGCAAAGTCGCCATATTTATTTGTGAATAAAAATGATCATAACTTTTTTCTTAATAGTGTCACATCCTCTCTACGCAGTGCCCTAAGAGAGGAGATTATCTGATACGGTTGCTCCATCCTCTGAGGCATTCCAGGTATTGCTCTGCTGTAGCCATTGTTTGAGTGGTCAGTTAATAGTGCATTTAATTCATATAACAAGACCAAACCTATCCCTCAAATAACAGTGTGTCATCTCCTGGCAACACGGATTCGTGAACAGTGATAACTATATAGAAAAATGCCTTGTTTAACATATTGTTAATTTACAGAAATAAATTTCTTTGTCCATTGAGAGTTGAGACACATATGTGCAATTCACTAGTTGTAACTTGTGTTATTAGCTCTTATCCCTCCACAACAATTTGCCAAAATAATTGCCTCAGCCACAATGACCTTGTTATGTGATGTTTCTGAGGAATATGTGCAACAATTTATTTCTTACTGTAGCTTTCTTGTTTAAATTAGCATAATTTCTTCTTAAAAACAACCAGATCTGACTCCTCCATTCAGCAGTAATGCAGACAGAAATTGTTTGTGCTGTTTTTACTTTGTTATTATTGTTAGTTGAGATCTTATTTTCTTTTGGAAGATAACCAGTGCTAGATTAGGCGATAGAGCTGCTTCCATGGGATGATGTTAGCGTGTAGCTTGCTCCTGTAAGAATTGCTTTTAAACACCGGAGTGAAATTTATAACAAGAAACTCTTCACTGTAGGGTTTGCTTTTATAAAGCCTATGTGAAAATCTGTGCAGATAGCGATATACGTATAAGGGTATTTTCTAGCCTTTGTTTCCTGTCATTTTACCAGTTACTAATCTACAAGAGGATCTTTCTTCCTATTCTATGACAGTTTTCGTTGCAACTGTGTCAGAATTTTGGCAGGTGGGAACACAAGTGCGCTGTATTGACTGGATCATCTTTTTTTCATCACTCTTACCAAGAGACCTGGGAGGCCCAGCTTCCCTCCAGGATCTTGACTCCTTCAGAAGTGTTCGATGCTTAATCAATGAGGTAAACACTTTAGTCTTTCATTATAATTGCTACCAGTGTACCTATTCCAGAAGTCAGATTCTCTGGTCTCGTGATACTGGTCCTATTATCTTTTGTTCTATTGGTGTTAATGCTAATTTAAATTGTAAGTTACAAACCACAATTAGATAATTACAGAATTTATATCTGAGTTTCTTTGAAACCACTGTGTTTCTATTCATACTATCAATTTATTCTAAAAGCTTTCTATTGACAGGTCATCTTGAAGGAAGTATTTTCTATTTACCCTCCATGGAGAATGTCTCCAGTCAGGAGATACCACTAAACTTTTTTTATGGCAAATGCAGATGTGTGAGATTCATTCAGTTTGCCTTCCTTGTGTATTCTTCATACATCATGTGCTCAAACAGGCTTGCTGATTCTTGAGGGTATTTGAAAAACTTGGTATTTTTAATTTTTCTGTCTTTAGCAAGTTGCTTCTTGAAATCTTCTGGTGGGTTTTTTTTTGTGGGTTTGGTGTTTGTGTGTCCACCACCCCCTCCCCCCCTTCTGGTTTTATGTTAAATTTATCAGTTTGCTATTTTCAATTTTCTCAGGTAGGTGCAACTCCTGCTTTTTGAAGGATATCTTTTCATGCCTAATAGCCTCTTTTACTCTGGTGTTTGAACACACTGACTTTTTTTGGAAACCCATTTAAAATAATTTTTGATAGGTAATACACTTGCACTCTGAGCTTTTACTGTGGTGCCTTTAAAGAGTCTCTATGCCAGTTTATATAAAAAGAAAGCTTTAAAATATTTATATGAATATTTTAAAATTTTAGCTGATTCTTTTTAATTTATTTTTAAGTAGCTTCTCCATTTTTGTATCATTCTTCTTTTTCAAGTTAAGCAAGCTAACCTTTCAAGTTAAACCTCTTGTGGGTTTCCTTTTTTGTTTCTTTTTGCCTCTTTTCCCCCCTCATACAAGCAGTTTTGTATCTGAGTGTGGAATGGTGTCTATTCCAGAGTTTTTCTTGGACAACTTTATCTTAAATCTTAAACTGATTCATGAATTGCTTCTCATCTTGTGAGTTTTTTCATTAACTGCTCCAAAAAGAATCTTCTTTTTGTTTGACGTGTCCACCAAACATGATATGCAGCCAAACTCTACTATATGGGGACTAAATAAAATCTGTCATTACCACCATGCTTTGTCTTCACAGCTCTTCACTTCCTTCACAGCTCTTCACTTCACTACAAATGGCAATTTGTAGCCATTATCATTTTACTGTATCTTGCTTAGGTCTCCAAAGCCTTGCAGAGAAATAAGTGGCATTTTCCTAATATTTGCACAAATATTCTGTTACTAACCCTTAGTCATTCTTTCCAAAGCTTAAAGGGCAGGTTCACGTGAGATAATGTGTCCCTATTCCTCCTGTTCCAATGATGCATTTTAGTCCCCAGCAACCTTGAATTGCAGGGTAATTCTGATGATTTGCAATTGCGTTTTGTTATATTGGTAACTTTTCATCCCAGGTTATACCAATTATATTGCTGCTGATTTATCCTGCATGCCAGTGGCACCTTTTCCATCTTCTGTAACAAAGTGCTTCTTAAACAGCTATTCTGTTCTTTGCCTTGAAACCAGGTCAGTGGTGACTTTCAGGACTGTTTCTCAAGGTGGAATACCATACAAGTCTTCGTGAGTTTCCTCTAATGAAGTATAGAAATTATTAATTTTAGGAATTTCTTGCCATCACTCTTAGTCAGCCAGACCCCCTTATGGATTTTCATCCCATACAAAGCTCTGGTAATCTGTGCTGATTTTTATCTTAGTTTCTGGGCTACTTATTTTTTTCCTAGTAATTGTTTTCTCTCCTTAATCTGGCGAGTCATTTTCTCAAACCTACTAGGACTTCACTCTTTGTTTTCGATCCTTATGTTCAACTTGGACAAATTCGTACTGACTATATTTACTCTTCCTGAACTTCTCCTCAATTTCTGCTTTATATGGCAATTACTCTCACTCTAATACACTACTATGGGACTCCATCACCCATTGTGTACATGACTCTTGACTAATTTGAGTTAATTGCAAGTTAATTACTATTTAACAGATTTTATTTTCTTCATTATTTGCTGAGCTACATGGTAAATTATGCTGTCTTTATGAGGAAATGACTTTCCACAATTACAGATATATGCCCTGTTCCAACCATTTGGCACTGTTAGATGTGGCCATAACATTTTTGCTTATGCTGTTCTTTTGTTTATTTGAAAACACAATTCTGGAATATAAATTACTTTTTTACTCTTTGACACTGCTGCTACTATCTCTAGGAGTACAAAAAGCTCTCCTGCATGTCTAAGGCAATATTTCTAGAAACTTTATTAAAGACATGCAAGTTTGGGAAAAGTGCAAAGTGGGGTTTTTTTTAATTGTGTGTTCATCTGGTGGCATTATTTGCACTGTGACCAAATAAATTTTACTACAAAGTTGTACAAGATTTCTTAAAACAAATAATATAAACTGAGACAGGCTACCCAGCATATCTAGTGAGGTTGAATAGAATGTTTTTTACTTTAGCTTTTATAGGAAATTTTGTTGATGGTATGCTTCCTGCAAAATTTGGGATCACAGAAAACATTTATAAAAAACAGAGACATCTTTTTGGAATACATTTTATTACTGAAAGCGTTTCCATCTCTAACAAATGAACTGGGTTAATACCTTTAATTCCTGTATTATGCAGGGAATTTTTGACAGAAATGCATTTAAACTGTTTGCATTTGGTGATCCATGTCTTTAGATCACTGAAAAAAAAAAAAAACCAACATGATGTGATCACTCCAATTGAGTGATCAAAACCACTGTATGTTTTCCTACAATTATTTCCTTTAGATATGATCTTGTTTGGTAAAACTGGTATTTATCTACTACTTGGAGAGAGCTCTAGTCCCTTGTTAATATCATGTATGCATTTTGTATAATGTAAGTAGGTTACGGTACCATGTGACTCCCTGGTAACTCCTAATGGAACAGCACAGCCAAAGATGGTGTTTTTAGTTGTTGTTACATAGGGCTTTTAGCAGCGTTTCTGCCAAAGGCAACAGAGTACAGGCAAGGTGGTGTACAGCTGCTCTGAAGTGCATGCACAAGATGCATTATTGAAACTGTCATTAAGGATTAGCAGGGCTTTTTTCTGAATGTTGTATATCAACATCAGGTATTATTCAAATATTCTACAAGTAATCTGAATAAAATACTTGAGATTATTAAAGTATAGTCAGGAAGGAGAGGCAGAATCGTACATCTAAATTACAAAGTGCTCAAATCTAAATCTCAAAAAGTAGTGTAGTAGTTTTTTTATTTTCATTTTTCTCTTTTTTTTTTTTTTTTTTTTTCTGGAAGAAAAACATTCCCATTAACCTAGTCTGCATTCTGGTTTTCATTTACCTTGGGTTAGTCTGATGGTGTTAACTATTCAACTACAATTTGCTGGAGTTGCAATGGGTTTTGCTGGAATTGCAATGGTTTTGTTATACAAGACAAGTTTATTTACCAAAGAAATGCAAGGATTTTCTGTTAATTACTTTTCTCTTGAAAAACTCTATGCTCATTCCTGGAACAAGGAGAAATTCAAATCCCTTGCATGTTCTCCTCCACTGTACCTTGCCTCCTGTTGTATGAGATTTTTATTCATTAAATATTAAAATTTTCTGTAAATTTTGTTAGTGGACATATCCATTTCACATAGAGGTTACCCCGTATGCTCTCATTTAGTGACTGTTGTCCACAATGTGTAAACAACCCTGAATTTTGGTCTGTATTTAATTATAAAATTAACTTGATTAGGTAAATTGGAATCTTTGTCTGAAGAGATGCTCATATATTTGTGCTTTTGAAGGAACACAGATTTCTAAGACTCCCACTATTTTATGGAGCCCTCTCCTGCTCCATTAAGGCCTGAATGAAGACAAGGTAGGCAAATTTTCCTAAATGCATGGTGCTCTTCTGTATTACTGAAATTAAAAAGATGTAAGTTTGAAAGGAGAAAATTTGCCTCTGGTAGACAACCTCCTTTTGGTTTTCTTTTGCCTCCTGAAAAAGAGAAAGTAGATTTTTATTTTTTTTTTTTTTATGTTCTGTGAGCTCAAATTGTAACTTGATCTCTGCATAAGAGAGGTGAATGTTTGTGGTAAATGTGGCTTTCTTAATGAGGACCTGCTGTTCTGCATGAAACACTGTCACAGATAATAACAAACGGCACCCAGTTTCTGCTGTTGCAGTAAGAATAAAAAATGGGTAGGGAATCTTTCCTCCACAACTGTGTCAACAGCAGGTCCTCATTACCTTTCCACAGCAGCTGAAAACTGATTTATCCTCTGATGGTCAGAATGCTGCTTAAGCTTGTTGTCTTTGCTGAATTTTTTAGAAAGGCAAAAATAAATATTTTCCTCTTTTTTTCAAAATGATTTTGGTGCTCCCTGAAGCTGATTATGCTTCTTTCAACCCATTAGATTTCTAATGAACTTCCTGAACACCGAACCCGTGAGCTGTAGGAATTTCAAATGCATGCGATTCCAGCTGAGCTTCTGAACTGACAGGCAATCATTTGATTGGGATGTGGGAAATCATATTGTGATTTCTTTTCTTGTATCATTCCTGCTTTTGTGGTAAATGCGCAAGAGCCTACTTTCAATGTGAGGAATACAAGAAGCTCTATTAATATCACTATGAATAATATCAAATCTCTCAGTTTCTTCATTTTCCTGTGTGCTGTTTTCCTTTGGAGTGATCTTCAGTTACTCTGTGCTGCAGGAGGGAAGCATGGGGAAACAAGTAGAAGAACATTTGGCTTAAAAGGAAAGAGTAAATCAAGATCTGAAGAAGGTAATCACTTCAGGAAGATTTTCTTGGTAAACAGAATAGACATCCCTATTATTGAATGTTTGTTTTTAATGATGTAGAAAGGAATAATGAAACAGTATGGGAGGAGACACCTTTTAATTTATCTTGCAGTCTAGCATAGGGACTTACAGGTGTAAGGATAGACAATTTGAAACAAAATGTTGTGGTCTGTTTTTATTGACCTGAAGAGCCCTCCTGATGACTCTTGGAGTATATAAGAAGGAAAGTGTGGAAAAGGTGATTTCATGTCACTTCATGGCATATGTTATTGCACTTTTTTTAGAGATCATGATCACACCAGATAAGAGCAGAGAGAGTGTTTCTGATGAGGCACTGGAGGCTCCTACACCCAAGGCTCCATCTTAAGGGTGAAAGACTTCTACTCTTTGTCTGACTCATGGCTGCTTCATGAGCCATGCTTCATGACATATTCGGAATCAAATACCCCTTTAAAGGTCCAAATTTCATAGATCTTAAATCCTGTAAACATCCTGGTTCCTGGAGTACTAATTCCAGGAATGTTTCAGGAAATACTACGTTACAATAACTTTGAGTCCTGTAGTCCTGTTTTCCAACAAGGAAATTGAATTAAAAGAGGGGAAAATTAGATGAGAGTTCTCTGTTGGGACTAATTAGAAATATTTCTGAATAGGGTGAGTTAGATGAACAAACCTCTAATTCTATGCAAAGCCATGGCTGTCCAGCTTCCAGCAAAGTGAGAGAAAGGAAATGAGACACTATCCCCAGAGTCAATTTCTTTTGGAAGGAGAGGAAAAATTTCATGGCTGATGGAGCCTGTTTTGTGCCTTTCTTTCTCTGAAAGGAGTTTGTATCAGTCTGTGGTTCAAAAATACTGCTTTTCTGCAGCAAATCACTGAAGCACCAGACACTAGAGGTGGGAAAAAGACCTAATTCTGTGCCAGTTGCCATAAGATTTGAGATTAGCTTTCTCTACCACTAAGACCAAACTGAGCTACTGAAATATTATGGAGTGAACACAGACTTTCCGGATGAAGATAAACATAGATGTTCTTGGTTTACAGTTGGAGGATTTGGGGGGTAGTGGTGACTTTTTTAATTGACTTTCAGAGAGGAGTAAAGATCTTTTTGTGAAGATATATTCATCTTTTCCTTTTGCCTTCTAAATACATCCAATGGCAAAGTTTCTAGAAACATAGCTTAATATGAGAGCAACTCTAGGACTTGAAGAAACCTCAGTTCAAATGAACTTTGGCTTATGACATCTGCATGTTTTTCTTCTGGCGGCACTGTTCTCATTTGACAGTTGTGGCTATATCTTCTTATTTTTTATTTTTTTAAAATGATGTGTGTGAGATGATTGTATAAGTAGAGATTAATACTATAAGCACATCTTGCAAATGGTTCCCTTCAGGGTCCACATCCATATTATCCTCATTGATAAATGCATTCAAGCCTCTCAAGTCCTCTTACATGTCTGATTCGACTTGGTTTCTGAAACTTTACCTCTAAACTCTCCTAAAGTTGAAGTTTATGACTATGTTGTTTAGGCCCAATGTGAACATTGTTCTGATTTCATATAAACCAGAGGTCCTAGTTAGGTATTGCTGTGGAGAAGTGAGGGCCAGCAGCTCCCTGGGAGCCTGCAGCCATGAGGGGGTCACTGTGGGGATCTCCAGGGCTGTCAGGGCAGGCATGTTGCCCTGCCCCTCAGCCCCCAACCGAGGCCATCAGGCACCTCTGTAGAGATGGGCCAGACCTAAGGCTTATGTTTCAACAACTGGTACATGGCCCATGGCCAACATCAAAACCTGGTCCTTGAATCTTTTGCGTTGCTGTTAGAGCAAGTTGAAATAAGTGTGTATGTCAACATGTTGTTAAAACATACTGGCTTTTGCCAGCTTAAAATGGTAATTGTTGAAACAAATTGGTCTCATTTTGATAACATAGAAACAAGCGATCTCTAACAGGAAGGTTTTGTTTCATTTCATAGTGTTATATTGATTTCATTAATGAGCACTGTTTAATATGAATAGAATAACTTTAGTGCAAGTATTAAGTTATTCTATTAAGTAAAAGATGTCTCACTCAAGTGACAAATGAAAATGACCACCAGGCTTAGGAGGTTTTTCTCTTGAAAATATTAAAGCCTATCTGCTGAGATGCTACAAACTTCGTAGAGACATCTACTTTTTTCCAGTTAACAAGAGCAGTGACCTGTGCGTTCCCATTTATGAAAATTCTAATAGTCACTGGAGAACTTGGGAATTGTGGTTTATACTGAGAGAAAGGCAGGATTTAGGAGACATATTAGAGTTTGAGTTTGTATTTTCTGTGAAGGATGTGTTGGACAACAAGTGGATAGGTTTGTTCTATGCCCCAATAAGCTGATTAATCTCTTTGCAGTGTATTTTTCTGGAATGAAAAGGCTGAATTTTTATTCTGATGTCTTATTTTTGTGATTTGGAAAAGAGCATATTTCTGGATATATCTGTATTTTGACCAGAAATTTCAATTTGGTGCTGGGAAATTTTTTCCAACAACAGCCTCCGAAGCATAGTTTTATTTTTCACAAGGCAATTTGCACATTGTTTGGAAATTTTATCAACGTTGCATTTTCACTCCCTCTCTTCTGCCTCCTTCCCCTACAAAAACCGTCCCAATTATTTGACAGTGTTATTCAGTACAGGGATTTTTATACAATGTACTAAATATTAAGAAGGTTCTTCATTCATTTGTTCATCTCTAATGGCAACTTAATTTCTTAAAAGCATCTCAGCTGAAAACTTAAGCAGTTTTTATTTTTATATGTTTCATGATGAAAGAATTATCTGATAGTAACTCAGACTTGCTGAGATCCCTATTGGCTATATTCGTAGAGGCTTTAATATGATTATCTTAATCTTTAGGGGGATTTGTGTAAGCATGAAGTATTCAAATGAACTGAAATTCAGAAGAGCTTTTCATAATTCTTTGTTACTGAATTTTTCAGGGAATTGGACTTCCATCACTTAGCATTTCTACTTCAAAAAAAGGTACAGGAGGTCTTGTTTTTCCAGAAGTAGCACTTCAGTGGAACAGCCAAGAGTTCTGAGGACTCATGTTCAAGACTTACAAATTTGACTAGAGGTATTGTCATCTCTTATCTCCAGATTTTCACAAGAAGACTACCCAAACTTTTCTGAAGTAATGTATAACTTTTGCTGAAATCAGGTGCTAGTGTGCAAATATTCTAATTTTCTGTCTCACACTTTCCAGTTTGGATTTCACAATGGCCTGTAAGGCTTACAGTTTGCCACAAAAGTTCTGTTTATGGCACCACTTATATACGTACATATACTTTTGGTTTAGTGGTTAACATTTATTTGACTTTCAAAAACTTGTATCTAGGTCTTTGGAAAATTCTTTCAGTTATGGGCAAATGCTTGAGGGTTAAATTCCAGGAGCTGGAGTAGCTACACAAGATGACCAGCTCTTTCTCTGATATTTTGTGTATATGCTATGGAATAACTTACTTCCCCTTAAGTTTTTCTGTGGATATCAGTAACTTACAAAGTGTGTACAGGCACACTTGTCCTTATTTAATTTGTACAGAAAATAGAATAGTATCGTTTTTATAATAGAATAAACAACAAAGCAACCAGCCTGGAAAACTCTGTCCTTTTGAGATCCCAGTAGTTTTCTGAATATTATTGGAGAAAGACTTTTTCTTTTCTCTTACTCATCCTATCTTTGCAATATTAGCTACAATGGACAGTATTCCCTGAAGGTTCATAGGGGTTGTATTATAAAACAGTGACTATATTTTGGACATCTGTAGAGGAGTTCTTCAGAAGGGAGAGGAGGTGGTTCCTTTTGTGTGGCATCAGAGAGGGCTTGAACTGTAGAGTCTGCTTTTCCAATACTGCACAGATTTTTAGCATTGGCTTAATTTCTGTGTGAAAACTTGTGCAGTTTTCATATGTAACTGGTAACAGTTTAGAGAGAGAAAATGTTTATTAAATATGTTAATCACCTAACAACATTTGGCTTGCAATCTCAACTATACAAGAAACAGATAAAAGGAAAAAAAGTTTCATGTTTAAGATAAATGTAATACATGAAGTAAATGAAAAATACAAAGGTGAAAGATCAATTGTTCTTTCAAATCCTTTCAGTCCTAATAATGATTTTTTAATACCTCAGAAAAAGAAATGAAGTCTTTATATGTAATTTTTATCTTCACTCTCATCTTTTATTACCACTAAAACACTTGTAGTGTTTGTTTGATGCAGTCTCCTTAGAAGTTATTTAATGCATTTATTAAAATGACAATACATTTCCATACTTTATTATGATTTAAGTTCTATTGGCTGGACTGTTGTTGTATAGCAAGTGTTTTTGTGTCTCTGCATCGGCGGGGTATGGGATTTGCAGTAATGGGTGTCATAACCCTCTGCTGAAGCTTTGGAAAGAATTGGCCATCAATCATAACGCATAGTCTTTTCAATTGTAGCTCCTTGTAAATGTGTTTTCTTAATTTATTTGGAAGCTATTATGCTGTCATTTAAAAGCACAAGGAAAGGGGAAAAAACCCTTTTAATGAAACTTTGTGCAATCTGTTTTTTAATAACAATGGATTGTTTCATGTTAAATTTCAAGCATCTAGTTCCTTAGCAAATAGGTTTTACTTAGTTCATATAATCAAAAGCAGTACAACTGGAATATGAATGTCTGCTCTGATCCCAGCTTTCAAACACAACAGAAAGAACAAACATCCATACTTTCCCTATTTTATACTTTGAAAAGTTGAAACTTTCTTCCTCATGTAATTGCCCTTGCAGATCTCATCAGTGATGGTTCACATGCTGTGTTTCACAGATCACAGAGATTTCAAAGTTTGCTTTCTGATGAGTAAGAGGTTCTCTAGCCCACCAGCACCAAGCTAGCCTTACTTCCTGCTTCTCTCTAGCTCTTGCACTGCTTCTTTAGCTTCTTTACCAATGCTTAACTAACCAGTTCAGGTTTTTGAACTGCCACATAGCACAGTAGGACCTGAACATAGACCTTATTGCAGAGCAGAAAAGTTGTAGTTTGCCTTTGATGTTTCTTTTTCTCCCTTTTCAGGATGAATGCACAAGTCTTTATGGTTATGTGTGATTGTAGTGTAACAGTTTAAAATCATTAAAAATATTTTTTTCAGGTCACTGATAATGAACTGAGATAGTCAATATTCAAATAAAGAAATCAAGCTGGCATATGATGAGATAAACAATTTATTCTTTAAGGCCCTTCTAGTTGTTTTGGTTTGTTCCCAGGTTTATACTTACTAGGAAAAATTAATTTAAGACATGGAAAAAAAAGCTTCATAAGTAAAACCACATTCCTTTCAAGTGAATGTCCTGTCAAGTCCTCATGACTTTAGATGCTAACATCTTACAATCTCTCTGCAATTTTTACTTATTGAATCAGGTCTGTTATATTCATAAACGTTCCTAGTATTCAAGAAACTTTCCTGGAAAATTACAATATAGTGTTTCATAATACCTGTTCCTTATTGGTACAATTAACAAATATCCATTTTCTGCTAATAACTTCCCTTTCGTTTTAGAGAGCCTCTACAATTTTACATTTGTTTCCTGTTTAGGAACAACTGCACAATGTGCTGTTTTGAAAAAACCTTAGTCTAAGACTGCAGAGCTGCAATTACAGCAGTGTGAAGGAAGTTTCTCTATCGTGTTTTTCTTAGTCTTAAATATCTGAACAAACTTGAAGAATTCAGTGCTTTGTGAAAAACATTAATTAATTAATTAATGCAAGTAGTAGATACTCATCTCTTTACCTACAAACAAAAAAGCTGAAATTGTGTGACACATAAGAAAAAAATATTTGGACAAACTCATAATTGCTTCTATCTAAGCAAACTTTCCTTCTGAAATTATTGGGGGAAAAAAACTCCTAGTGGCTTGTTCCTTAATCTTGAGCACAAGTTTTCTTTGCCTTGTGATATAAAGGTAGCTATAGTAACAACTTTTTAATCACTCCTTTGCAGTGCATTTCTTAGGTAAATAGTATGTAGAACCTGCACTTGATGGCTGAACTCATTAATTCTGCCTTCTTTTAAATAATATTTCAAGATAACTGCTTGATTTAGAAGTAATTAAGTGAAATAAAAATGCCAAATCTGTGAAGGAGACCACAACTTCGCATTTGTAATTTTGTTTCTGGATCCACCTGACAAAAGACAGGGATTTTCTGTGCTTATAAAATCTTCAGCTTTCCTGGAGAACAAGGGAAATCCCATGACTCAAAGGAGGCGCTCATATTTAATTGAATGTCAGCAGCAGTTCTGCAGGCACTGGCCTTTTGGCAGATGCAGTGCCTCGAAGAATGTTAGAAGAACGCTTGAGATAGTAGTGACTGCTGGCTCTGCACCAAGCTATGCCAGGCTCTCCACTTGGTGATCTCAAGTATTTTTTAGCACAGAAAGAAAACAAATGTAGAAGTCTTTCCTTAATCTGTAGACAAGTTTTGATTGCTATCTTTATGTAGGAAACAAATATCTGTCTGTAGTAATGGTGTTGGGATTTCTGTCGTAGGAGACAATTTTCAAGACTGAAAAAGATTTTTCACTTGGATTTTGGATTTGTGAATGCTCCAAAATACTCTAGAGTGAAAAGGGGGTTGATGACGGGCTTTGTCAGTAATATGGTACTTTGGGTTTGTGCTTTCCCTATGTGCTACTTGCCAGGTGATACCTTTATTTAGCTGTGCATTTGGATATTACAAGTATTGAAACTCACTACTATGAATATTGAACACAATCTGTAGTCCTCTAATCTTTTAAGTAACCCTTTCAGCACACTCCTTCCACAGAGGTAAGTCCCATGTGTTTCACGTGCCATAACTGAAGTACAGCAGCATCATTACTCCTTAATAAAGATTGTGATTTTTTTCTTTTCAGGGTAAAGTTTTTATTTGCCTGCTTTTTTTTTTTTCCTGTTGTCTTAAATCAGAAACCAAGAGCTGTTAATATCAATGACTCCATGAGGATTTTGAGTTCTGCTCATTTTGTGGTTACTGAAGCTGACATACTCAACTGGCTGACGGAGGACAATGCACTCACTTTATGTCAAATTGACATTAAACTTTTTCAGGACAATAGTAAACCTCTTGTAATAAAGCTCCTCTAAAACCATTGGGATCTACTTACCTAAGAATTTTTTTTCCCCAGTATCTGATTCACATCAATTCACTGAAAAAAAAATAATCATATTGATAACTGTATGGAGGAAGCTTACTATGTAGGAGTCAGTTACAGACCATCTCACTTAAGTAGTTTTGTGGCATGTTGGTGATTAATTCATCTCTAAGTCATGTGCTGGTAGGTGTAGCTGGTCCTATCTCTGCTACAAGTAGAAGAAAGAAATTCCAGTTCCCTTTCCTGGGGTCTTGCCAGCCTTCTCTGCCTCTGTGCTGGAGAAACTGCTTAAGCAAGAAAAAAGTAAATCCATATTTCTGCATTAACAGAGCTTGCTACAGCATTGTGCTGTAGACTTCTTATCCAGCATTTTCTGTGCCAATTTGAAGGGAGGTGTAGGAGGTAGAGGGAGGGTTGAAAGAATTGTCTGATTTTTGTTTGGAAGATGTTGTCAATGGGTAATAATTTAGGCAAGGGTTTTCAGTGGCCTGCTGCAACTAGTAGAAACCTCACTGAAACGTGTGGAGTTAAGCCAGACTTTGGCATTTTATGTGTTCTATATGTAGTGATCAACAAATAGCCTCGGTACACAGCACCCTGTCTTCCTCTACTTGCATTTTGAAAGGGTCACTCAGTCTTTCATAGGAGGGAGGTGGAAGGATGGGTGATTTCAGAGGGGCACAGATTGCAGCACTTAAAAATGTCAACACAGAGATACTATTTTAATGCAGGCATTTTAGAAGCTGAGCAAGATGGCTCTATGGCAGTAGAGTTAAGAGTAGTAAAGAGCTGGATGAGTGTTTGACTGTCGAGAATTTGGGGAACCAAAAGCTTTGCGCACCTGTTATGTCTCTTTTTGAAGCCAAAAATGTGCCTGGTCTCACATGTGGGATGTGTCAGCATTTGTTGTATGTTAACTGTCAGGAAAGAAGCATAGTTCTTTATCTGCAATTGTCCTTGTGCAGGGAAAAAGGAATTTAAATAGGAGAGAGAACACA
Source organism: Scolopax mira (assembly GCA_004320125.1). NCBI lineage: Eukaryota > Metazoa > Chordata > Aves > Charadriiformes > Scolopacidae > Scolopax > Scolopax mira. Next base: position 144,278 of record BJBW01009320.1, read on the forward strand.
TCAGCATTAGTCTTTGATTTTCTTAATATAGAGGAAGAAAAGTATTTGGTTGAAGCCTTTCATAAGATTTATGGACAGACTGGTCAGGAATTATTGTGAGCACTGTGCTGAGTGCCAGGCACCATGCTTCCTAAACTCACAGAGCAGCTGAGCAATTTGACTGTGCTTTTTGCAGACTGGCTGGCTGGGATGTAGCCAAATTAGACAGCCAGTTTCTCAGTCTTGGTATGTAAATTAAGGAGGGTTGTGTCCCCAAGTATCAGCCCCTTAGACTAGAGGGAAAACAACTAAGAGGGGTTAATGAATGAATTCCCTAAACCACAGTGCACTAGAAGAGGGGGTGGGAGGGAAAGAATAAGTTGCTGTTTTGTTTGGTTGATGTTGTTTGGTGGTTTTTGTTTGTTTGGTTTTTTTTTAAAGAAAAGGGGCACTCATTATACTTAATCAAGTGGAGAATAATCAGAGATTCAAAAGCCCTTAATTATGATTTCACTTGGTATGAGTTTTATTTGTCTGACAAATCTCTTTGGCAGCCATGCAAAGAGGCTCTGATATAGTTAGAGCTGTTTGTATGCAATATATGAACTATTACCCACATCTCTAGGCAAAGAGTTCACACACAGAAATGAAAATTCACCTGCACTTCTCTAAGGTGAAGGAGTCAATCCCCAAATGTCTCAAACTGTTTGTACGTATGAGACTTTGGATTGCAGAACAGTGTGGTAAATGCTGAATTTGCAGAATGGCCTTAATTTCCTCTGTGCAGGGCTGAGCAAGGTTATTAAGAAGCCCTTTCATGTTTAAGATTTTCCCCGGGGAAGCTCCAGAAACACAGCTGCTTAAAAAGGGAGAGAGAGAGAAAAAGAGTAAGAATAAAAAGGGACTTAAAAGTGCAGATGCTGGCTATGTGCTGCATTGAAGCTGAAGGCAATGTTTTGTACAAACCTGAGGTGAGGCAAGGTAGCAGCAGCAGGAACGGGAGGAGGGATTGAGCTTTCAGCAGTGCTTGCTCTTTCTCCTGATACCTTACTTAGATGTGTTGCAGGTGTAGAGAGTTGCTGACACATGAGAGAATAAAACCTGGGAGTGCTGTGAGAGTGTTGAATCAACAGCTACGGCTGAGAAAAGGGAGAGAGAACCATGTATGGATTTGATCTGACTAGTGATGATTTGGGGAGTCTGTATAGGTGAAACTTCGATTTGGTGACTTTGCTGCATCATTGAAAATATGAGTGTGAGTGGAATCCACTATCTGGAGAGAAACGGGTATTTTTGGGGAAAGTAGCAGCCAATGTCAAAGAAACGCACCTGATGGTTTGAGATAGATAAGCCCCTAAAAGGCATAAGATTTCTGAGAGTCTCTCTAGAGCTCTTACAAAACAATTAATGAGAAAAACCCTAGTGTGATGAGACGTTGAGGAGAAAGCAGTGTGCATAGCTCAGGATGCATGCAATTTTTGAGCTATCTGAAGTAAAGGAAATGGATTCAGGAACTCTTCATAGAGTAAACATTTGTTTTCAGTAGTATCGTATGTGTCTGTAAATAAGTCACAAAAACTCAAGAGTAGGGAACGACTGGAGTCTTTGCTGGTCTTGGAGCCAAATAGCCATACAGTCCCTCTTTCATAGAGAGGCAGCAGAAACAGTCTGCTCCAGAGCAGCTGGAGCCAAAGACAGAAGCGTGAGCTTACTAAGATCTTGAAAAGCTGTGGCCATATGGGTCTGCCACACTGAAACTTGAATTTAGCTGTTAGATAATGCAGAGAAGATTGCCAAAAGCTGTCTTACTCCTCTACAGCAGTCCTTGCTCTTTAGGATTATACTCTTTGTACTTCTTTGTGCTTCTCCGTTTATGTATCTATGTTGTATTTATGTATATTATTATGTATTTATCTAGAGCTATTAAAATGTGAAAGGACATAGGAAATTATTTTGTGGCTGAGAACTCTGATCCAATTAAATATCTTTTTATATATGTTTTCACTCTCAACTGGGGAAAACGGTATCATTGGAAATAAAAGCAAGAACTAGGATCTTCCCCTGCTGCTCTTGACGTAGAGGAACAGATTGCCCTTTCCCACTGGGCATCACAGTGCCAGGGTAGACAATTACTCTGTGCTTTGTTCCTATGTTGGCTCTGGCACGTCTCTCTCTCACTCTAGCATTTGGTGTATTGTTACTGTATGTTCTATTGTCCAAAAAGGCAATTATAAATGAAACAGTGCTTGATTTGCACAAAATCTAGAAAGACTGTGAAGCTCTGACATAGAATCTGTTCCCGTCCTTGATGAGCTCTCTTAGTGAAGATGGTGAAGTGCATGGACCACATAACTGCCAAGATGCAGGCAAGAATGATTCACCTGTGTTTTGATCAGAAACCTAAGTGCTAGCACAGTTTTTTTTTTTACTGATGTGTGATGTCTTCCTACAGTAGGATGCTGCTAGAGGAAGGCTGTGGTATGAAGAATACTTTCATCTAGCTGCATTTGTCTGCATTATATCAAAGTCTTGGCTGATTTAGTTCCTTGACCAACTCAATTACTTTTACGAAGAATGCCATGTAGTGTCACAAGCAATGAGATGTTTGAATTCTGTCTCTAGAATGAGAGATTAAAATAGTTATTGCTATAGTCTCAGTTCAGAAAAAGACCCAAATTCAGGTACCTGAGTTCTTTAGCAGAATAAATGTCTGAGCTTTAGCTAAGCCTGGAAACACTTGGTGCTTTTGTAAATGAATTAATCTTTCTGAAACTTACAAATTTAAGGATAAAGTTTTCTCAAGTGAAAACTTAGGCATCTAACACATTTGGAAATACTTTTTCAACCAGCAGTTTTGTGTAGCCACTGTGCTGTGATTACAGCCTGTATAAGCCAGGAGAAATCATTCCTTCCTGTATTCAAAATTTGTGTGTATCATGGAAAGGGCTTTGACCTGTGGCAAGAGTCTGATAATGGAAAACTTGCTCATCAAAGCGTTATAACAGCATAGGGCATAAGAAATTGCCTGTGTTGGTATTTGAAGATGCAAAACTCTTCTGTGCAAAGGGCAAGTTCTATCATAGTGGGCTGCTCCACTACTTGTTGCAGTACCTCAAGACAGACGTGGAAAATGTCACTCAAAAATTGCCAAAAGTTGCAAAAGCAGTCATTCTTACAGCAGTATATACATATACAGTGTATAATCAGGAGATGTAGCGTAAGTAGTTACCTGCCATATGAGTGACCTTCAGTTTAATATGCAGTTGTCTGTATTGATTTTATCTTACAACATGTTATTGAACAAAAAAGCAAGATGAGCGAAATCCCCCTTATTGTTCTTGAATGCTGGACTCCTTATGTGAATAAGGGGACCAGGAGGTGACTCTATAAAAAGAATATTTAGCTGGGTTTTTAGATCACTTGGCAGATTCTAATCTCTGTAGGCATAGAAACAGAGTGTTGTTTTTTTTCTTTGACAGGCACACATCTGAAATTAGAGTTTAACTCCTACAGTTGTCAAAATAGATTTTCTGTGGTGCCAGAGCTTTTTCTAGCATCAAAAGAATATTCAGTTTAAGTTTCATTGCTGTCTTATGAAGAGTTAGGTTAGATTTTTATATAGGCTGATTTGTCATCTTCAGTTAGAACACTAGGTGCAGCTTTGTGTGCCCCCAATTATTATAATTTCTCCTAAAGGAAACAGACTTTAAAACCAGTTTAGATCATGCATGCCATTGGACGTTATGTCTGCATACTTACCCAGTGTAATACACTTGTGGTCTGTCAATGGCTGGTAGTCTACATGTCTTTTTACTGTATTTCAACCCAAGGACCACCAAGGCAGTTGAAATCTGCTGGGCTAATGCAGATCAGAAAGTTTCCTATAACAAGAGCGTAATTCTGATCAGCCAGGAGAAATTTCTAGAGATGATCCAGTGATTTTATAATCTGAATATAGGTAAGGGATATTTCAAACCTTCAATAATTTTTGATACAATCCCTGTTGCCTCTTTATTTTTTTGGTGGGAGGTGGGGAGGAGGAGATTGCCCTCATTATTCCCAACTTTCTAACAAAATACAGCTAGAAAATAAACATGAAGTTGAGTAAAAGAAATAAAAAATTAAATCAGCACAGTTAAAATATGCTAAACATTTTACTATCAACAATTTTATCCCATGAAAAGAAAAAGCAGCAACTTTGTAAATTCCCATTTGGGGCTGTGCTGTATATATTATGTGTTTGGTAGCCAGATAGATACTATAAAGAGGAAAGATCATGCAAATATTGCAAGAAATAAATTTCCTCCTTCTTTCAAATTTAGTTTTTTTCAATGGGCTTTTAAAAATAAGAGACTATACTAAACACTGCGCAACTACAAGTGTGAAAACAGTTTAGGCAAAGTAGGAAGACCACTTATTTAATGCCTTGAACTATCCCCTAGGAGATTATGTTCTTCCTTTTGTTTTAAATTTCCTGGACATCTTATCTTTCTGACAATAAAAATTGGAGTGTTAAAATTTTTTATCTCCTTCACTGTAGGTAATTAAAATTTATGCATAAATTAAACTCGCCTCAGTCCATTTGAGATCCTACTCAGGAAATCAATTTTCTGCTTTAGAGGAAGACCTTTGTCATCTGGTCTGTCATCCTGCTTCAAAGCAGAGTCAGCTGTACCTTTTTTCACCACTGGCAGATGAGTACATAACTGCTCTTAAAGATCTCCAGTTGTGAAGTATGTGCAGCATCCTCAGAGAAATGTATCCTGAGCTTAAGTGTTCTTACAATTAAAAAGATTTTCCTAATATCTAACCCAAATCTCCTTAGCTGTAAGTTAAGCTCATTAATTCTTGTGGTATCCCAAGTAAAAATGGTGAATAGATTCTTTCCTTCCTTTCAGTCCATTAAGACTGTTATCAAATCTCTTCTCAGTCTCTGCTTTTTCTGTAGGCTAAGCATCAACAGTTTATTTAAGCTCTTCTTGTAGGACAAATTTAACACCTTTGATATTTTTCTCTCTCTTTTTTTTTTTTAAATTATTTTGGGAAGTTCTTAAATTTTTTCTTGAACAGCACTGACCAAAACAGATGCAATATTTCAGGTAATATCTAGATGAACTGTTATTTCTGAAACATAGCATACTTTTATGCCTCCCAGGAAATTGTTCCCTTTGTTTTAAGGGCATTATATTTACTGAGTCATAAACAACTTATGATCTGCTATAACCTTCTGATCAAGTCTTCAATATTCCTAGTTAGCTGACTATTCACTATATTTTCTTCTTGCCTCTAAATTTCTTTGTTCCTTTTGAATGGCCTACACTTTTCTAGATCTCTTCTCCAATTAGTCATACTTTTCTGGGGAAGTTTGGGGGGATTTTTTGTTCTGATTCCTTTTGTATTCTTGTAGAACTTCTTGCACTCCTGTATATTTTTCACAAGAAAATGTGTACTGTCTATAATCCTGTTCCTGAAAATATCTAATCAGTATGAAAACCAATGCAGTCAGTGAAGGAACCTGACTTGATGATCCCTGTCTAATGGTAGATTGCCTAACAAGTGTAGAAAATTTATTTCCATCCTGTATTAGTATAGCATCAGTATTAGATTAATCTAGTTCTCAGATTTGTTTAGTTTAACATTCAGTTCTCATTTAGTTCAAATGAGATAGCTCTCATTTTGTTCAAACAAAATCTGTTGTTTGGTAGCTGTTAAATGTAGAAGTTAATGTGTTTCTGGTGACTGCTTTTTGCCAAATCTGTTGTTTCTCATCATCTAGAAGTTTTCAACTAGTTTGAGTATTTGTCTCAATATTTTCCCAGTAAAGTAAACAGACTTACTTGTAACTGACCCTTATGTTCTCTTTCTGTTATTTAAATAGGAACAACATTTTCCCTTTTTCTATCTGTCCGATACTTCACTATTGCCATAAGTTATAAATGATAATTAATTTTGACATTTCCTTTGTCAGATCTCTAATTAACTAAACCCATCCTAGCTATTTTGAAAATATTTAACTTATCTAAGTAGTCATAGATTATTCTCTATATATTTGAGAGAGATAATGTTTTGTCCTAATTCATTAGGACATATAGTATTAGCTATATTGGCAACCTGCTTGCAATTATGTCACTTGTGCAGACTGAACCAAAAAAGAGATTAAACTTTTTGGCCTTTCCTATTTTGCTCTTTCTTGCTTTTCTTCTCCATACAGTAGCAGGTCAGTAGCTTTTTTAATTCCCCTCCCCCCATGTCTTGTGTGTATTTGTTCCTCTTATCAGTAATATACACTTTCAGATTTATTTCAGTTAACTCTTATGTCTCTTGCTGGTTGGGTCTGTATGCTCTTGGGTTTCATACTTTGTCTGTGCAATTGTGCTATTATGTTTTATTTGTCCTTGGCGATTAAAAACATATTCTGATTTCTGACTTTGAAGTAAAAAAATGAATTTTTGTTTGGTAAGTGGTGTTTTGACAGTTTTTCACCTGCACACTCAGATAATTTGCCTTTAACTGTCATTTTTAGTAAAGGATCTCCTGGTTCTTCTTTATCATTACACTTTCCTCTCTTTAACTGTAAAACTTGTGAGTTGGAGATCTGCCTGTTGGAGGTCTGGCATTTCTTTCAGCTTATTCAAAGCATATTTGATTCTGCTTTCATGAAGCTTGTGGTTTTATTTAGTCATATTTCCTCTTTCAACATGATTGTCAACTTTTATCTTGTGGTGTCTCTTATGGGTAAATAGCAGAAGGGTTACTCTCAATGCAGTACAATGATACTGAGGAACTAAGTTCCTCTATCAGAGGCAACTGGAGACCTGTTAGGGCTTTAGGGTAACGTGCAAGCTAAGTGATTTCTGAAGAAATGGAAAAGGGTTTGGGAGGGAGGAATCCTACTGGCAATCTTAAGCAATACACATGATGTGACAGGGGTTAAATCATGTGATCTGTTTGTACCATCAAACTAAAGATGTATAGAAGTTTCATATATGTTTCTCTTGGGAGATTCTTTCTCTTTTTTTTTTTTTTTCCTTCTTGGCAGCTTTTAATGTTTCATTTGGGTGTGTTTGCCCTCTTTGGTTGCGGAACATGAGTCTTCTGAGGACACTACTGAGGTGGCTTTATATCATTGAGAAAAAGATAAGGTGAAAATATTTTTAAAAATATCCACTTCTATGAGAAAAAATAGTGAGTGCGACGAAGAATTATACTGCTGATCTGCACATGTTTTAAGGTGGGGTGGTTTGTGTGGGTTTTTTGAAGATGTTTTTGTGTCGATTACCACTACCTATGACTCAGTATCAGGTTATCTAATAGAAGCTAGTATTGTAAGTTACAGAGAAACTTTTTCAAAGTCTGGATGCAAAAAGCAGGACTAATGTTTCCACTTTAACAAACCTTTCATTTCAGGACCTAGCTACTGCTAACAAAAGGTTATATGCCCGGATTTTCCATTTATAAGCGCATAATTTAAATTTTCTTGCCTCAGAACAATTCCATTCCCTTTGTAAGACAAGGTTAAATTAGATGGGTAAAGAAGTTGGAAAAATTACTACTGAAAGATTGCTGAGAACACACCAATTTTGACCATTACTTGTAATTTTTTATATTTAGGACAACATGTAGATATTGTCCATAAAAGCTGAAGATCGATGTCATAGGAGTATAGGGTTTTTTTAGTACTTAGATGAACTACATATTAAGTGTATTTGTTGCAAGAAATATAATTCAAAATGGACTCTGGTGGAGATTGACTATTTGTTCTTGCTTCTTTTTGTTCTTGTCTGCATCTGCAAAGGAGTATCTAGTTATTTCAATGATGGAGAATTCCAGGAAGGACTGTCTCAGACTTCTTTTCTTGAATCATTTGCATATAGTAAATACAGTCAGCAAGCTCAGTGAGTTTCCTAGATATGCCAGGTACCTCACAGATTTTATTGCTTCACATAGGGAGAGGGGAAGTGGCATGTAATTTTTCTCCTTGTGTCCTCTGCACTAAAAAATTGAAAGAAATCTTTAGTTTTAATTCCACAATGACATTTAGCATGTAATGTTTTTCTGTGCACAATGTACTGTATAATCTTCAGATCAATAGACTTTCTGTTTTATATTAAAGTACATGTGCATGAAAAAATATAGCAAAAATGGATTTTATGCATATTTTAGATGTGTACTACACCTTTCATAGTGAACAAGATTATAAGCATCTGAAAACGATCACTGAGCATAACTGGGAAGATCAGCTGTAATGGAAATGCACCATCTTTGTCTTTATAAGCAAAAAATATTAAGAAACCATCTGTGTCAAATAATCACAGAATCACCTAGGTTGAAAGGGACCTTTTAAGATCATCTAGTCCAAGCAATATAAAAAAAGCAGAAAAACCAAAAGGAAAAACCACAAATAAACAAAAAAACCCCAAACCACACAAACCCCACCCCACACCCAAAACCACACCAATCCACCACGAATCCATATCCCCGAGCACCACGTCAACTCGTCTCTTGAGTACCTCGAGGGATGGTGCCTCAACCACCTCCCTGGGCAGCCCATTCCAGTGCCTGACAACCCTATTCTAGTAACTTATTCAAGTTTCAAAGAATAAGCAACTTTGTACATACTATACAATAAAAAGGTGAATGCCAAAGATACTGTAGTGCCACCTCCTGTAGCTTGGATACCCTTAATAACATGGTGAAATTTGCTTCAACTATCCATTTTAAAAGAAAAAAAAACCAAAAGTAACTACATTCAAAAACTAATTCTTAGAATAAGTAGAAACTAACTTGCAACATTTTAGGACATTGAAGTCGAGCATATAAATTGTTCTTAAGCAATATCATAAATTACATTTATGAAGCTTCACAAATTGCCAAACACTGTTACAATTCTGCCACATTATTCTAGCAAGGCCCAACACAGAAGGGAGGTCAGGCAGTAGCGAGGACCAAGAGCAGCAAATCTCCAGGGAAAAGCAATTGGTACTGAGGACCTGAAATCCATCACTATTTACTTCTGAGGATTTATTTCAGGCTAGTTTTAGTCTAGTACCATGGACTTCATGCCCATAAGCAAGTGAACTACCCTGAGTGCTGTCATGGAATGTGTCTCTTACTGGGATCTCACCTGGATGAAGTGTAGTCCTTGAAGAGCAAAACTGCTCTCCTGTGTGAGCAGAGGATGTGTGGAAAATTGGGAGAGTTGCATCAGGAGTTCACTTTTAAAGTAAACTGAAACTCCTTGCTCTCACTGAACATTATAAGGAGTCTGAAGAATTGTTGTTTTGCTGGAATTGTTATCCCATACTTTGAAAATTAGTTGACTTAGGTCATTATAATACTTTGTGGTTGAACAAGTCTCTGTTAGATGTTTCTGCTTTTCTGAGAGAGTTCTTTAATCTATCTGTTCTCTAGAGACAATGCCCATTCCTGGAGATGTTCAAGACTTGTCTGGACACTGCCCTTGACAGCCTGCTTTAACTGTCCTTGCTTTGCATAGGGATTTGTGCTAGAGACATCTGGGGATTTCTTCTAACTTTCTATGGTTCTGCGCATCACAATACAAATACAGTTTATTCACCGAATTTAACTGAATTTTTTAGAGTTGGAAGGGACCGTAGAGATCATCTAATCTAACTCCCCTGCTGAAGCAGGATTGCCCAGAGCTAGAGCATGTCACTCAGGACGGCATCCAGGCAGGTCTTGAAAATCTCTAAAGAAGGGGACTCCACGACCTCCCTGGGCAGCCTGTTCCAGAGCTCCGTCACTCTCACCGTGAAGCAGGTTTTTCTTATATTTGAGTGGAACCTCTTATGTTCCAATTTATGCCCATCACCCCTCGTCCTCTCACTGGCAACCACTGAAAAGAGTTTGGCTCCCTCCTCCTTCAAACCACCCTTGAGATACTTATAGGCATTAATAAGGTCTCTCCTCAATCTTCTCTTCTCCAGCCTAAAGAGTCCCAGCTCTCTCAGCCTTTCTTCATAATGGAGATGCTCCAATCCATGAATCATCTTCATTGCCCTCCACTGGACTCTCTCCAGTAGCTCCTTGTCCTTCTTGAACTGGGGAGCCCAGAACTGGATGCAATATTCCA